>JABFPM010004704.1:0-12259 GCA_022817325.1 Idris sp. 1 HC-2018 | reverse complement strand
TATTATAAAAATCACAGTGTACGTCATTGACAATTAGTAATCAACGAATGGCACTGTAAACTTTCGTTATTTTCATGGTCATTTCCATAATTTCTATTTTTAATAGAGCCAACTTATACAAATTAAAACTATTTTAATTTATAATTAAAAATTGTTTTTATTACAAATAAATAATTTGTAATTCAAAGTTTTCAATAAAAATTATTTTATTTTTAACTTTATTTGAAACCGAAAATCTTTTCCTACAAAAAATCTGAGGTCAGGGAAAAATATAAAAGTTAACTGGAAAAGTCAGGGAAATTAGTTCTAAAAAAAAGTGGACACTCTGTAAGTAGCTCAATTTTATAAATAATTTTGATCTATCTTGTAAAGTTTACGTCCGTAGGACGATCTTAAAAAATGATAATCATTTTGTAAAGACATTTGAATTGATATATTATTTTATTTTATAGCAGAACTCTTCCGCTGCGACCCCCACCTCCCCCGCCGCCACTGCCCTCTTTGCCTGCCGTTCCAGCGCGAGATCTAGGATCTGGTGACACGACTGCAGTGGCGCCTCCACCCCCACCCCCTCCACTTCCAATAATGGACGACGGAGTCAAAAGGGACAACGAGGACCCGCGAACTCAGCTCATGGATGCCATCAGAAGTGGCACTACTCTTAGGGTAATTTTTTATTATATCCCGATTGAAGAAATTTTTGTAAGAGCAGATTCTTATAAATGTATTTTTTTTCAGAAAATAAATAGGGATGAAATAAAGCCCGCCTCAACAACCTCGGATTCCCGAAGCAACCTGCTGCACGAGATTCGTCAAGGCGTCGAGCTGAGGCCGGTCTCAAACGAGCCAAAAGCGTCGCCTGCTGCCGGACCGCTAACCCAATCTGGCGTCGCTGGCGCCCTCTTGCGGGCCCTCGCCGAACGTGCACGCGCTATACACAGCGATAGCGAGGACTCCACCACGGATACTAGCGATGACGACGACATCTGGGACGACTAGTTTATTTTTATTATAGGGTAAACAACAACAAATCAAATTACGTCTATAAAAATCTATGAATACTAATTGTTCGTATTTTTATTTTCAGAATTACGTTTCTTAAAGTCGGTCCACCGTTCCAAATCTGTTGTAATGATGAACAAACAATAACCATCATATATATATTAAAAATATCAGATATATATGAAAGAAAATAGCCGAGTCGTGCAAAGAGACAACTCAATTATTTTTTTTTTTTTGTACGAATATATTTACTGATTTTTTCAATATTTGATATAGAGTCGATTTGAAATTTTTTTGTATATTTTACTTGTTTTGCAGAATTTTGCGTTTCTCGGAATAAAAAGTCTCAAAATGGTGTTCTCGGTAAAGAAAATTAGTATTCCCTGTTCAAAGATAGAAGTATAAACGTCTCTTATTTCTTTATACTTCTTGAGAAATGTATTACATTTAGGCTCACCGAAAAATACAAAACTTTGTTAAACCTTTGTTGAAAATTTAAAAAGTAAAAAAGTTGTTTTCGGCCGAGTTGACCAAGGTGTTTGTACTTTTCGCATTTAATAAATCTTTTCTAATTAAAAAAAACAACGTTGAAACTAGATTATATAGATAAAAAATTTATAAAGTAAGATTAACACAAGTAGCAAAAGAAACCACAATGTCAAACCGTACAAAATTTTTGTTATTACACTTGTGCTGATCTTCGAATTATTATTTATGTATATAAAACTTTGTTAACAAATTGTACTATTGTTCAATAAAGCATATATATATTTTGATAGTATTATGTGCTTTGGATATGTAACATACAAATACAAAAAAATATGATGAAACATTTGTGAGTGACGGAAATTAAAAGATAAAAAAACAATCAACACTTGTTAATTCAAAGCAACGGACTTTGTCGTCGAAAAAAACAATTTTGTTTTGCTAGTCTGTCACAAATGTCAAACGGAAAAGACAGAGTGTTCATTATATACATATATATATAATACTTTTGGTTTATAAGAAAACTAATCTTGTTATCTTTTATATATATATGATTATTCAATGCATGTCATTTATTTATCAAAATATGTTCTTTCTTTTTTTTTAATTTCTTGAAACTCGCAAAAAATTAATAGGTGAATCCTGTTTTGTCAAATAAATATCCATGATTTTCTCTAAGATAACTTTTTTTTCATTTTATTCCTATCCTGAAATTAAAATTAAGGTAGGTCCTTTCTGAAGTAAAAATATTCAGAAATTGTTGTAATTTTGTATATTAGTTATTAACCCTAGAAGCACCGACTGGGTAACAAACGTACCCCATCAAAGGTAAGAAACGTACTCCTTCAAAGTTCTTTAACTTATTAACAGATGAATCTACAAGTTTGTATATTCAATATAGACATTTAAAAATGAAGTAACTTAGTTGAAACCAACAGTTTAAGTGAAAATGTGAATTAATTTCTTTGTGAAATTATCAAAAAGTAAAAAAAAGTGAACATGAAAAAAATGATGACAAAACGTGGCTGGGGTACATTTGTTACCCAGTCTGTGCTTTACGTATAGTTTTTATCAAGGTAAATTAGTTTTACTTTTTTGATGAAAGTAATATTTTTTAATTTTATTACAGTTACTTTAAAGAACATGTAAAAACACATATTAAAATGATTTCTTATTTCGATTTCTATGCAGAAAAAACCTTGTAGTTTTTCTTTTCTTTTTAAATCAAATAAAATAAATTGTATATTAAATTTATAATAAAATAAGTTTTTAAATAATAAATGTATTGATACACACTTTTATTTGTGATTTTTGTTCATTTCAATTTTTTTCTACTTCACTCAATTTTATATATCAGAATAAATATATTTTTTGAAGAATTAATTAAAACGAGTTTATACATTTTAAAAACCTGTTAAATATCTGTAAAATCTTGAAGAAAAACTTGAAATTGAATGTAAACTAACAAAGTTATCATCATAAAGTAAAGTAAACTTATAAATACTGGAATCTGATTTCTCATTAAAAAACGAACAAATATCACATATTAAAATTTCTTTTTCGTGCAAAAAAAACTGTTAACAAATATTTTTAATCAATTTAATCTTTATTATTTATAATTTTTTTATATCATAAAATTATTACACTTTTCAACAAAGTTTCTATTAACTCTATTGCGCAACGAATAGATACGTCACTTCTGCACCAAACCGTCAAAACACGGTTTTTCTGTTTGAGGTCATCGATTAAATAGTCCCATTTTAAGGTTAAGTAAAGATGGACCTACCTTAAAAAAAAGATAAATAAAAGTCGTTAAAGTAGATCACTATCATTTTCTACTGTTGACAACGCTGACAAAATAGATAGACTAACCTAATAAATAAAAACCTAACCTAAAATTTATAACAAAATTATTGACGTACACGTTTTCTACTTTTACTACTTTTACTACAAAGTTAAATCGTAAGTATTTAAACAATAAATTTTATTTTGTACAATATTTAAGAATTTTGGAATAATTTAATTGTTATAGATTTGAAGATGATTTCATGGTGAAAACATCAGCAAAATAAAAATAAAACTTCAACAAAGAGCAACCCAAAATACACAAATGAGGGCCAACTTTGTGAAAGTCAACAATAAAACTAACAAATCAATTATAAATCCTCGTATTTTTGCATTTAGAAAAATGAATTGCAACGAGTTGCATGCTGCAATCCGAGAAAACAACTTTGCCAGGGCGCAGAAGCTTATCCAGCAGCGCGTCGATGTGAACCTCAAAAATGACAAACAAAAGTCGCCGCTGGAAGTCGCGATAACATCGGAGGCTGACCTGGACATTTTTCATTTGCTGCTTGAGAACGGGGCCGATGTAAATTTGCCGACCAAATGCGGCACGTCACCACTTTTGTCAGCGCTACGTAAAGCTGATGACGATCCGACCAAAGCTCGTCGAATGGTAATTGAAATGCTGCTTCGGTACGGAGCTGACGTGCATTTTAAAAATAAACACGGGGTAACTCCACTCAAGCACGCTGTCAGACAAAAAGGAAATATTAAGATTGTTAAATTATTGTTGGAATATGGAGCTTATGAGGTTCCTACTTCCAAAAAATCTAATAAAAATAAAGACAATTTCGAAACTAGCAAAAATAATGTAAATTTTGAAACTAGCAAAAGTAACATACATTTTAAAAGTAACGTAAATTTTGAGTCTGGTCAAATTAATGACAATTTAGAAAATAGAGATGATTTTCGAAGCAATAAAATTAATGAAAAAGCTCAAATAAGTGAAAATCTAGTAACCAATGACAAAATGAAAATTAAACATGCTACTCCACTTCATTGGGCTGCAAAAGTTGACGACAGCGAAGTTTTAAAATTATTCATCAATCTGGGCCTTGATGTGAATGCAAAAAACAAAGCAAACTGGAGTCCTCTGCAAGTCGCCATGTTTAACGGCAAACAGGGCAATGTGCAGCAGCTGCTCGACGCCGGCGCCGACGTTTCTCGGATTCCTCGTTTCCTCAGCAGAAGAATGGAAAGAGTTGCGCAGTATGGTTGCCGGTGCATTCCAAATGCCATCGACTTTGTTCTGCGTCACCTGTTGAAGTTGAAACTGGCGAATCTGTTGGACAGTAAAGTTTTGTCAATTTTGCAAGAGCCCGAAAACGCAGCTGAATACGAACGAGAATACACAAACGAGCTGAAAAAGATGGCCGAAACTTTTGTCTGTCAGGAACGGACCATCACGTTTTCGGATTTGCTGAAGAAAAACCTTCACAAGGTCGCGGTTTATTTGACTTTGGATGAAATTATAATTGGACTGAGTGAGGTCAAGTTGGAGGACATGTTTCCCTCGTACGAGGGAATTTTGAAAAATAAATTGAGGGAGGCCAGCAAGTGGACGCCGCTGCTGCAAAAGAGTTACGAAAATGTGAAATTAATTTTAAGTAGTCATCGAGTGCCTGATTTGGCCTTAAAAATGATCTTCGATTGTCTTTCTTACAAAGACTTGAAGATTTTAGAAGCAATGAAATTGTAAATTTATTTATTCAGACAATCCTGGATAAGTGGAATTCCAAGCGACAAATTTAAATTTCATTTTAACATTTTCAATAAAGTTGAACAACTGAAATTAATTAAAGAAATAACTTATGATTAATAACATATATTTATTCATAATTTTATTGTAAATATTAAGGAAAAAATGGTAAAAGCGGCATCTATTGAAAAAATTAATTCCACTTATAAAGATTTTTAGGTCAAGCAGAAGCTAAAAAATGTTTCCATTTAAAAAGAATATCCACTTATCCAGGTTCGACTGTATTATAAACTTAATTTATTTGTAAAAACTGAATTTATAATTATTTTGTACTTTTGTACTAAAATTTATATACATAAAAATTAGAGTTTTAAAAAAAGTTAAGGTTTTATTATTTAAAAAATGCACACAGTTCTTGTTGTAAAATTTAATTAAAAAACATAGTAAATCAAAAAATACAGTAATTTAAGAACAATATAAATTATTAGCTTACAAAAAACCCTTTATTTCCAGGGCAATTTATATCACTAAAACTGTCGTTCTAGAAATTAATTTTAAAATAAAACTAAAAAGTCATGTCTCGTTTATAATAATACATATACATGTATACAAAATCAAAAGTAATATTATTTTGTACATACAAAAAATTAAAATTGAGCCATTTACATAACTTGATAAATAATTAAATTATCTATACATCTTTTCATTAATCGAAAGTTTCTAAATAAATAGATCTTACTTTGTATAAATAAATAGAACTTTCAATAGTATTTTTAAAATACAAGTTTTCATTATATTAATATTTGGAAATAAAAAAGCTAAACTAAAAACTGTTTTATACATCGTAGCACCACTTACAAATTTTGAAATTTTAAAATATCTTTCTTTTTTTGTTTAGTTTTCATTTACATAATATGACGAGAAATAAGTCTCAAAGTACGCCGGAAGCGCGAAATGCAAAAAGTCAAAAATGGAAAACGAGAGACAGGATATGTTTGGGTGCATTTCCGGGGCACTTTTTTGTTATACTTTACAAAAACCTTTTCCCAAGCCATACAAAAATAGCTGACACATTTGTCGAGATTTTTACAACTTTCGTTTGCCCGTCACTAAAATAAGCTACTATATATATTTACAACAGAATAAGACTGTTTATAACTCTTCTGTACAAATTGCGCGGGTCACATTTATCTTTTGTTTTTTTTTTTAATTTTTTTCTTGTTTTTTTTTATCACATATACCTAAAATAATATACAATTTCTCTTGTTTTTTTTTTACACAAACCAATTATCAACTTTTTTCATTATCATATTAATTGATTTCTTATTGCGAGTGCCATTCGTTTAATTCTATTACAGAACAATTTTTATTTCTCTTTTTTGTGTTCTTTTTCGTCACCAGACTCTTCGCGAACTGCTGTCAACATTCGCAGCATAATGACCGCGAGAACTTTGTCGAGTGGATCCATAAAGCCACGTTGGATCCACTTTGGAATAGTTGTTCTGGCGTGAGAAAAACCCAGTTTTTGCAGAATGTAGTCTATTCCGTATGGTTCGATGCTTTTTCCAGCCCAGGATAATAATCTAAACAAAAATATTTATTAATATTTGATTAAGGGGACCGTTCGCGCAAATGGCTATTTTCTATATTTATTATTGAATTAATGTAACGTATCATTTTCCTCATTCATTTGCATCAGTTTAACAAGAAATTTATCTTTAATAAGAAAATAACATTGAATAAATATTTTTGTTTGCAAATAATGAGTCAAAAAAACGTCATTTTCAAAATGCTCCAAACTTTTTATTTTTCATCTGATTTTCAATTTTTTTTTTTCAACTATAGCTAATGAAAAGACAAAAAAGTTGTCTAGACGGGTTTTTGATAAACTATTTCTTTCAAAAGTTATTAAAGAAAATATAAAAGTGTGCTAAAAAATGAGCAAAAATTCGAAAAAAAAAAAACTATTTTTAAACTTCAACATCTGATAACTTTGTAAAAAAAAGTTTATCAAAAATCCGTCTAGACAACTTTTTCGTCTTTTCATTAGATGCATTTAAAAAAAATTAAAAAAAAAAAGTCAAATTATTTTATCCTAAAATAAAAGTAGTATTTTTCTTCCTAGATTGAGAAGTACTTTAGAAAAAAGTTTATACTAAATAAAAGAATCAAATTATTATACCTGACGGTAGGTTCTAAGTGCCAGGTTTTACAGCGATAAGATCGCCAGTCTTTAATAAACATTTCAGGAGAATCAAATTGTTTTTTCTTGCGTTCGTCTTCAGTGGTTACTGTTGTTATTATGGATGTGTTTGAAATTGTTGTCGCAGTTGACGCGGTGCTCGCTTTCCTCTCCTGCGGATCTGGACTGTGAGCTCTTGCACCAAAATTCTGAAAGAATTTAATTTTTTTTTAAAAAATTCATTTTCATTTGTTGAATAATTGTTATTTGAAAAACTTACAACTTTTTCTTTGACGTAAGACGTGATGAGGTCGTGCAAAAAGAAAAATGCCTCTGCGTCAACGGTCACGAAAATGTGATCCTCAAATTCCGTAATAAAACTGCACTCAACTAACGGTTTTTCACCTGTAAAATATAAATTAAGAAATATAAATTAATAATTTTGCAATAAAATTGCTATTCTCTTTATATTGTTGAGCAAAACTAAATTTAAAAAAATCCTTTATTTTGTAAAAATAAATTCAATTAAATAATACAAAGAATATTTTTTTAAAACTGTTTAAGAACATGCCAAAAAGCGTTTGTATTCATTTTTGTTCTTGTATAATTTGTCTTTGCCAATTTTCTTTTTAAAAATATTTTTTTTTTTAATTTTGTTTTCTCTAAAATTCTATCTGTCATGCGAAAAACCATCTCAAAATGCATTCTAGCGTTCTAAATTCTACAAAACTGATTATCGCTCGTAATCAAAGCTGCTTTTGTTGCAACTTTTATTTTCTGGTACTCACTGTATAAATTATGTTTTGGCAGCCCTAAAAAGTATACAAAGTATATGCAGCGAAACCATTTTTTTCTTTCTTACTTTTCATTTTGTTTTTCTTTCACAATTTGTTTGTTAAAGTTATCAATTTTGTAAATAAATATTTAAATTACCTATGACATCCGGAGTTCTGGCAGTTTGCAGGTGCTCAGTTTTGAGATGCAATTGCAACGATGGTAAAGCGAAAATGACTTCCCGAGTGTGGGTGTGGTCTTGCAATTTACTCGACGGTCCCAGAGTTGATTTGCCACGAGCCGTGTTTGCACTTTCAAAAGTATTGCTGTCAACTCTTTCGCGTTCCACACACGGAAATCTGTCAACGGCTAAAAAAGTACAATTAAAAATACAATCTTATATTCAATTTCAATTTTATTGAATAAAACTTTTTGTTTATTCCATTGAGAAAAGTAGTACTTTTCTCCCTAGTGTAAAAAGTACTTGTTGTATAACAATTTGTATAAAAAAATAATATTTCAAATTATTGAGTTTAAAGTTTGTCTTTTTTTTAATTTCATTTTTATTATTAAAACTATTTATTTTTAATTTGGTTGAAAATCATTGTTTTAAAATCATTTTAATTACAGTAGGACTTGTGTTAGAGCCACATCTTCCATTTTTTACTCATAAAAGCGTCACTGATGTGAGAAAGATAACAGATGTAGCCCTAACAGGTCCTACTGTATATAAAAGTTTCAAACTTGATACTTTCGAATTTATTAACAAAATGAGAATCTGAAAATCCTACAACCTTGGTTACCTTATTTGATACATATTGTAAGAATTAGTAGACTGACCCTCAATTAGATCTTTACAAATTGAGAATCTCATATTAATTTTTGTTTAATTTTTAATTTTCATAATTTTTTTCATTTCAACTTTACTTAGTTATCTACTTTTTATATCGATAACATTTCGGGAATAAATATATTTATTTTTAACATAAAAATACCATCAATTTCGCTGTTAGTAAAAGCATAATGAAACCACTCCTGCAGAGACTTAAACTGTGGCGGAAATAGTAAACTTCTACTGAGTCTGCAGACCGTTGCCATGGAATGGTGTCTCACATGTTGTTCCTGTTGCTGTCCCAGGCTGATTGTTAAAGTTTGCACCACGTGAACATCACAAGTTGTTGGTGCTGCAACAATTATATATATATATATATATATATCAATTGTTTTATTTTTTGCATATATTTATAACATTTTTATTAAAAAGATAAAAAAAAGGAATTTTTTGTTTGTTTCTAAACAAGTAATGTTGATAAAAAGACAATATTACATTCAACACTTGGTATCTCTTGAGCCTCAGTAGCAAAGCTAATGCAGGGCTCTTTGAGTGAAAACAGTGCCCAGCTTTTGCTTTTGAAATTTATGCCGTGAAAGCAGGCCAGACTGATGTTCGAGCCATGCAGTTCCATGGTTCCTCCCAAAACCGTGCCATTTGATGGTAAAGCGAAGCGCAAATTGCACAGTCTCAAACCCGAAACTTGGGTTAAAACTCGCTGCCAGTGACGGTGGTGTCGGGCATCAGAAATCGCTGATTGGTTTAGAGTCCAAGGACCTAAAACAAACATTTATTGTATTATTTTGTTTTTGATTTTGTACTAAAATGTAAGACAAAAAGGTGGTATAAACCTTCAGACAATCTCTTCTTCTGCTGTCTTTTCTTAAAGCTGTTGTTATTGATTTTCTGATGTTTCGGTTGCAGTGAACTGAAAACACGTTTGCTGCTCTTGAACTGCTGGCTGAAAAATTCCTCGAGTTTATTAAACATCTTGAGCAGATCAGCGGTCGTTGATTTGCTTATCATGATTTGCAGTTGGTCCCAACCGAGGTCGCCGTGCAGAAAAATAATTGCCAGCCTAAACGAAACAAAATGATTGAAAAACGTATAATAATTTCAGAAAATGTAGAAAAGTTAAAGCTGTTTTTTTTACCTTCGAGTAGGCATAAAAGCATCGCTGTTACTGCGATTAATCTTCCACTCGTCTCGTAAAGTCACATCCAGTGACGAGACCCGTGACATCAGCACACTTGTGCCCATATAATCCAGTCTCAGTTCGAGGGCAAAAACTTTCAATCCTAAAACGTGGTCGGGTTCAGCCTCAGGCTCTTCTCGAATAAAAACTGAAAATTCGCCCAGTTTTTAGAATCAATAGCTTTAATTTTCAAGAGTTTGAGTTTTATAAATAAACTTACTGTAGGTATCAATTTTATTAAGTTCTATTGTACCACCGACAATGCCACCTTTGGCGTCCAGACTGGAGCCCCCCAAGCCCACACCTATGTACAAATTTTTGTGACCAGTGCTGCCAATCGACAGCCTTCCGTCTGAGTGAAAATCTTTTGTCATCCAAGAGACATTTCCCATGACGTTTCCCATGTTCATATGAACGTTTAATCGGGTGAAATTAATGGAAAACAAAACCAACGTTTCCCAGGCAGATTCACGTCTTTTTATTTCCGAGGTTTGTTTTTCACTGAAACTCCATCCTCTACCTATATCTAAAAAGAAAAATTAAGCTTATTTAAGTAAACCTGCACAAATTTGTATCACTAGTAGGTAAACAGTATTATAATTTGTAGACAAATTAGTTTTATCACTCGAAAACACAGTTAAACACTTTTTTGTGACTCGGTTCTTTTTATGTGCAATTGTTTTATTTGTACCCAAAATGAAGGAAAATCAATGATAAAATTATACCGATTTGATTTTACGGCCAGGATATCATATTTAAATATGAATATTTTACACAGAGGAACAAAATTTAACTTCTATGACGAAGTTCTTTTTGAAGCTTAAATGGTTTATTTTGAACTAAAATGAAAGAAAATTAATGTTAAAATAAAACTGATTTGGTTTTACAGGTATAACACTCTTCGCACAAAAATTAACGCCTCCTAAAAATTTCCACGAAATTGCCAATTTTCAAAATACTGTAACATCGTTATTTTCTATCGAAAATTCATTTTTTTAAAAACATAAAAAAGAAAGCTTAAAACCTTTACTTAACGCTACATTATATACAAATTGTCAAAACTAGACCCCAGATGGCTCTGTAATCGATTGAACAAAAATGAATGTTTTGTGCTAAGTTTTATATGGAGTGTATTTTGCCTTTAAAACCAAACCAGTTTCATGTTAACATTTATTTTCTTCAAGTTTAGGTCAAAGTAAACCGTTTAAGCATAAAAAGAACCGAATTACAAGAAAAAAGGTAAATTTTGTTCCTCTGTGTAATAGATTAAAATTTTGGCAAAGTATTACGCACTGAAAATAATTACGCACAAAGTACAAATAAACGTTGGTAATAAAACAATTTTAAAAGGTGGAAAGTTGATTTTCCTGGAAGAGGATACTCACCAGGGGTTTGCAATATATCATTTAACTTGGTTCAATGTTCTGAGTATGCATGCAAGTATATAAGACAATCGAATAATTTCATCAAGCATCTAATTTTTTACAAAATTCTTTTTTTTTATTTATTTAATTTTACAAAAGTCCCTTATAGATTTCTATTAAAATTTACCGCTGGTTTAAACGTCTGTAGTGCCCCAATCTATCACCGTACATAGAGATTCTACTTTAGGATCATTCATAAAAAAATTGTTCGTATAATTTGGAAGACAAATTGGTTTCACCCAACGATTAAATTTGATGTGTTTGGATAATTGGATCAGAGCAATGTCATTAGTAATATTTATTGAATTATATTTCGGGTGAACAAAAACAGATTTAGGTCTAATCGTTTGTGGGTAAGGTGAATAAGACTTCATTCGCAAAACCCTTACACTTATTTCATAATGAGATAAGTTTCCACTGAAATCAAATGTCAAATTTAGAAACAGTTATTTTTAAAATATGTCGCATCTTATAAAATTACTTACGATTCAATGCAATGGGCAGCAGTCAAAATCCAGTTTTCATTCATGATACTTCCGCCACATGTGATGGTTCCATTAAATAAAATATTTACAATAAATGGCCAAGCAATTTGTTTACTTTGTCTTCCTCCTACTATACCCACAAATTCATTATTTTTGTTTAATAGATTTTTGTCAATCATTGGATAAAGAGGTCTCCAAACTTTGATTACAGAAGGTAACGTATATGTAGTTCCACATTCTAAATCCTGGCATTCAACATAAATGAAGTTACTGCAGTTTAAACTAACTTCAAATGTTTCATCTTCGTTTACTTGTATGCATTTTTTAAATTTGGG
>JABFPM010004703.1:0-12259 GCA_022817325.1 Idris sp. 1 HC-2018 | reverse complement strand
ATATTAAAATTCATTTACAAACATTTTTTTGTCAAATTCTGATCACAAAATCTAACCAGAAAACACAAAATCCAAAGTTTGATTCATGCAGAATTTGATCAATTTTCTGTCAAATTTCCATCAACTTTTGATCACATATTGATAATTCCAAAATTTGTATCAATCTGAATTTTGCCATTTTTTGATCAGAAATCAGAAATTCGAAAATTTGATTCAATGAGAATTTTATTAAATTTCCGTCAAATTTTGATCTACTTTATATTAGTTGAAATTTTTTTTCAGAGTCGACCAAAATTTGATCAACAACTGTCTCATATCAAACTTTGATCAAATTCCGATGAAATTTTTTTTGTTCGGGATGAATAGAATATTCTGAAAACTTTGAAAGTTTTGATCTTATCTGAATGAAAAACAAACTTGAAATATTTTTTACAATTTATTCAATATAATAATTTTAAACATTTATTATAAATTATTCTAACTTTTATTTGAAATATTATTCAAAAAAATTTTCAAATAACTTTTGCAATTTATGCAACATTATAATTATTTTAAAATTTTCAGCTATAAAATGAATGCAAAATTATTCTTAATTAGTTCACTTCACTAGAAATAACGTTCCGAAAAATAATTTTTTCTCGGAGTTTTTTTGACTAGCAAACAAGCATATTTTAATGATTACAATTACACTGCCGCCAGAAAGTTTGGGAAACTATGCACATGTTTAACATTTTTTATCACTTTAAACTGAAATAGATTTGGCATTAACGCAAATTAATTTTTTTTGTTTGAAAGCTTGAAATTTTGAGCTCTCAACATTTTTAGTTAAAAATGTATTTTGCTTGATTCTAGGGGTTGTGACATACAAAAAAATAAAAACATGCATTTGCAGAGTGCTAATTTCAAACAATCATATCTTCTTTAAAAATGATCGAAAAAGTTTTTAACTTTTTTTTAAATTTCACAGAATTAAAAAAGCTTTAAGGATGTTTTATCAAAAATAATCAGCAATTGCTTAAAAAATGTTGGCAGGCATATAAATATGCCTGTTTGTTTACTCTAAAATTACTAATTTTAAGAAATAATATTACTGGCAGCAAATGGGGTTGGAATTCATAATATCTTTAAAATTTCAATTTTATTACGAAAATTACGAAAAAATTTATTAGGCAAACATTTGTCAGTAACGGACTTCTAGCTTACTCTTTTAGTGAACAATCAATAACTCTAGCTGTTGGAGACATAAAAAGTTTGTCTGCTGTATACGTTGTTGTAGATGAAATCAAGTATGAATGTAAAGACTTGTTACACGAAGTAGACAGTTGCTCCAAATTACTGTATGCTTTACAAGTTGAGTATGCTAAAGAGAACTAAAAATAAATGCACAAGAGTACTATTGTGACCTTGAAAATTGCAGTAGATTATTTATCACAAAAAAGGCTTTAAAACAACATCAATCAAAAGTACACTATCCAGCTGATTTAAATTCAATTAATGGAAACAAAATAAAAATTGCAGATTATGCAATACATATGAGTGATATTTGTGATACATTAACAAAGACAAATGAAACTAGTTATGTTTGTGAGTATAAAAATTGTGGTCGATTGTATTCTACCAAATATTGTTGGTGAAAACATGCAAAAACACATTTTAATTCCGATGTACAATTTATTTATTCGAACAATCAGGAAGAAGAATATATGAAAGATGTTACAGTTGAAATCAATTCGTTAGAAAATTAAAATAAAATTCCTGAACCTGAATGCAAACTAACAAAAGAAAAAAATGATGCGGTAATATGAATAATATTATATATTTAAATTTAAGTTGCGCACAAATGAATATACATGAAACTGAAAATTTATTTTGTGCTGAAAATTTTAACACTGCTGAGAATGACAAATTCTCGCAAAATAATAATAATTTGTCAAACAAACCATTTACTAATTTGCAAAATAGTTTGCATTACAATGCTTTGCTAATGATTTCTAAATTAAATGTTGATATGAGTTTAACTCGTGAGCAAAGAATTGTGAATGGGTTTCATGAATTCTTGAATAGCGATTTTATAAATTGTTTGAAAAATTATGTTAGCTGTCATGTAAATTAAGAAGTCAAAGGAAAAGTTATAAATGACTTCAATGCTTTTCTGTCTGTTTATTCTGAACTAAATACGGACCAAAAATGTCGAACATAATTGGCAAAAACTAATTTGTACTTAAAACCTTTACCGATAAATTTTGATTTCGTAGAACAGAATAAAAAAGGTATACTGAAGAATGTTGTTTTAATAAGTCAAAATAATTTCTTTTGACAAAGTATTAAAAAAAGCATTTGAGTTGCCTGGTGTATTTGACAAAACTTTGAAATATTATAATTATTTAATGAACAGTTCAGATACTTGCAGTAATGTAATTTAAAGAAAGTGGCGGTAGAAGTTTATCAAAAACCAAGAAATAGATTTAATTCGTCCAATTAATTTATTTGAGGATGCTTACGAAACTGGAAATCCGTTGGGTCCCGACAAAGGAAAACATAAATTGAATGGAATTTATGCCAATATTGGTTGCATACTTCCGCAATACAGTTCCAAGTTGCAAAATTGTTTCTTAGTTCAATTATACTATGTCGAAGACTTAAAGTTGTTTCCTAGAAAAATGATTTTTGCAGAATTGATACAACTTTTATACAAGTTAGAAAATGAAGTACTTATTTTGCATTTGAATAATAATCATAAAGTATCTTTGAAATTCGAATTTGTATTCATGTTAGGAGATAATTTAGAAGTCAGTGGTGTTTTAGGTTTCACTGAATGTTTCCAGGCGAATCACTGCTGTCGTTTATGTAAAGTGGACAAAAAATCGTTAAAACAATTGGCTCATGAAGTACCAGAAATAAAGAAAATTATAAAAAAGATTTGAAGATTAACAATTTAACTAAAGCTGGAATTAAAGAGAATTGTGTTTTACACGATTTTGAAGGATTTCATGTAACAAATAATAAATCTGTTGACATTATGCATGACTTATTAGAAGGCATATGTCGTTTAGAAATCGCACTTATTTTATATTACTTTATTACTGTTCATTCGTATTTTACGTTAAAAGTACTAAATTACCGAATTGCATTTTTCGAATTTAACAATTGGGAAAACCGTCCTATGACCATTGATAATTTAAAAAATTGCACTTCAACACTAACAGCATCTCAAATGATTACGCTGATCTTAAATTTAGAATTGATTATAGGAGATCTCATCAAAAATCCAAATGATCCGTACTGGAGACTGTATAAACTATTGCGCGAATTAGTCAGTGTTAGCATGAGAACAAGTGTGAACTCTTCCACAGTTGAATTAGTAAAATCATTAGTTAACGAACACCATAATTTATATATTACATTATATGGAAAAACCTTAACTTTTAAACATCACATTATAACTCAATACCTCGCTATGATGGAAGAGTATGGGCCACTTCTAAACATGTCATCAATAAGATACGAAGCTATGCATAATCCTTTCAAAAAGTATGCCGTTGTAACAAAAAATCGTAAAGACTTTTGCTATTCATTATCAGAGAAATTTCAGCTTAGCCAAAGTAATGTGTTTTTGCAAAATACAGCCTTTCCAAATTTTATAATAAATTATTCTCTGTGCAAGAATTTCGTAGCCAATAAGTTTACTCTTCAGCACAATAATTTAAAATTTAAACAAATAAAAAATGTTACAATTAATCGAACAAAATGTGAACGAGGATCTATAATACCAGTAATAGTTTCTGAAAGCTCGTTACCGGATACGCCGTTTCCAGATTTTGCGATTATTTCTAACATTTACATCACGGCGAAGAGTAACTCAGCAACTGATATGAAAACTGATAATTCTTTATTAGAAGTTTGCAATTTGGATACAGTTAAATTTAACGATCACTTTCAAGCCTATGAAGTGAAGGATTCGAATAATATTTCATATATAAATTTGAATAATATTTTTAATTTTAAAACTTGGAATATAATTAAGACACACAATTTCACATCTTTTATTGTTTTTTGTGACAATGATAATTATTTGTACACTGATGATTAATATCGTGAACTATGTAGAATACAATCGAAACAGTACGATAGAAAATATTCTAAATATATACGAATCATAATTGTATAAGAAATTTAATAAATAAAACTAATGGACACTAACATTTCGTGAATATTATAATTATTTTAACTGACTCTGTAACCATTAACATATGCTTCAAAAAAAATCCGAGAAAAAATAGATTTTCGGAACGTTATTTCTAGTGAAGTGAACAAATTAAGAATAATTTTGCATTCATTTTATAGTTGAAAATTTTAAAATAATCATAATGTTGCATAAATTGCAAAAGTTATTTGAAGATTTTGTTGAATAATATTTCAAATATAAGTTAGAACAATTTATAATACATTTTTAAAATGATAATATTGAATAAATTATAAAAAATATTTTAAGATCTTTAGTAATTTATTTATAAATATTTCATGTTTGTTTTTCATTCGGATAAGATCAAAACTTTCAACATTTTAAAATTTTCAGAATGTTCTATTCATATGATTGATTCATTCTGCATATCTGGTTAATTTAACCAGAAATTTTAGGTTGGAAATAATCGTCAACCTGAAAAATCAGGTTAATTCAACCTGAAAATTCAGGTAAATACAACCAGAATTCTGTTTTAGAGTCTGGTTAATATAACTTGACTGACAGGTTAACTCACCTAAAAATTATGATTGGTAAACGGCACATCTAGACTTCAGGTTAACTGAGTGGGTTTTGAAAAAAATTTGATATGAGAGAGTTTGCGATCAAATTTTTATCGATCATATAAAAATTCCATAGTAGCACCCTTGTCTGTTTCACCATTGAATTATTTTTTACTGTTTAATTTTGATATTTTTATGACTAAATTTGAATTTCTCGCAATGCTTTGCAACACTAATATTTTTAGCTTATGGAACTTATGAATATCGTCTAGTAAAACTATAATTTATAATTTTTAAACAATTCTAATAAGTTAATTATTTGTTTATTTTATTCTATTCAAGAAAATTGAACAAAGGAGAAATAATAAATATAAAATAATGGTTCTGAATTTTAAGATTTAAAAACGTGTAAATATATATATTTTCATACCCCGAATAAAATCCAATTATTTAACCTTCCGCCGGTCGTGTCAGCCACATAAAATAACCGGTCGCGTCGTTTACATTGTACACGCCTAAATTCTCACTCATTGAAAAAAATTCAGAACAAAATGAAATAGAATAAAATGAACCATAATAATTAAGAATGTTCTCAAAAGCAATAAAATTAGTATTTATACAGAAATAATCAATTTTATATAATATTATCTACAAAAAATATGCGAAAAAACAGAAAACTTATCTGACATGTAAAAATCAAAGCATTTTATCAATTTAGTCGATTTTTTATGCTCAATTTTTGTGGAATGAGTTTCTGGATACCCGTGAGCTAATTGTTGCCAAAGGTCAATAAAAAATTATTGGGTTTTATATCATTTTCCGAAAGCTTTATTGTGAATTGGATAATAAAAAAGTTTCAGTTCAAAATTTTTATGTTTAGATAGTTTTTTCAGTCAAAGTATTTCGCCCGTATACAATGTACGCGACCGGCGGAAGGTTAAAAAAATTTCCTCGAAGGAAAATTTTGACCATTTTATGCTGTTATAGCCTTCTAATTGAAAATACATATTTCATGCGTATGTGTTTGACATGTATTCTTTAGTTGCTTATTTTATTACTGAATTGGACATGTTTTTAAATAAGAGAAAGTTTTGTTGCCAAATATTAACAAATTTTGTTTTGATTCCAAAAAATATTGGTTAAATCAACCAAATCGATCTCTGAATATAAAAGTAAAAAGATGCAAAGCTTATTGAGTCTTAAAATTCGAAAAAAAAAATTTCGTTGCGATTAGATTAAGTTTTACCTCAGCCGGTCAAGTTTTGCTTAGCTCAAAATGTAAGTTGAAAAGCTTAATCACTTCAAAAAATGATTGCATTTAAATGTTTGTTTAAGCTACCGCTTCTATTCGTATTTTGTAATTGCATGTGTTTGATTTAATACAACAATTTTTTCTTGCAATGTTAATGATATCAAGTGAAATGTCAAGTATATTTGTAATGAATGGGACAAAAGTTTTTAATAATAGATTATGCTGCAGAGATAAGGTTAAGAAAGCTAAAATTTTATCATTGGAACATTTAATTTTTCAAACTTTAATGAATTACAAAAAAAAACATTTAAAATTGACAAAATAAACATTTCAAATATTTATATTGCAAAAATACATATTTAAAAGTAAAAAAAAATGCTTTTTCAAAACATACAAAAATAGTTAAACTGAAATTATCATCACATAATGTTCGTGATATATAAAATCAATTCAATGACATTGAAAAGTTTTGGCCAAGTACATTTACCCCCGCCCCCCCTTTGTTATTATGTAAGAAAATTTTTTTTATTGAATTTAAAATATCAAAAGGAAATCATTCGTCTCACAAATCTGATGTTATTATTTTAATAAGTTTAAGTATACATGGTCTAACTCAAAACCATCACGAAGATGTTAAATCTAAAAATATCCTTCTTATAATATTCTTGATAAATAAATTCCCGATATTACTATTCAATACTAGTTAAAATTTTATTATAATGCATTGTGTAAATAAGTTGTAGTAGTATACAAAATAAGTTTTAATTTTTAATTCTTGAAAGTTGATGATGTGAAAAATGAATGAAACGATCGAAAATTGAGGTTTGTGTTTGAATACTTGGCGACCTAAAATGAAAATGAATAAAATGAAAAAATAAAGTTATGCATTGAATATAAAGTAGACTTGAAGAACAATTTTTCAATTTTAGTTTATAAATATTAAAATTTTGAAAAATGAGTACATTTCTAGATGATAACTATATTTTTAGGCAATAAAACAATTTACTAGAAAAAAGTAATACAAGATTTGGGTTTATTTTTTTTATAGGTGTATGAAACTAAGTTATTAGAAACAAATGTTATGTTATTTTCAATCTAATATTCTTATCATCAGAATAAATATATATGAATATAATATTTACATTATAGCGTTTCGCATTTTTGTATGCGAATAGACATTACTTTTTTATTATTTCAAACAAAAAGTGAAGCTTGTGCAATCAGCAAATAATGCATGGATATAACAGTTATAATTCAGTTACAGCTATCAAAATTTTTTACAGCAAAAATTAGATTTACTAAAATGTTAACACGGTATATAAAGTAATGCATTTTAAAAGAAAATCTTCTAGAATTTAAAATTAATGATTTGTTAGCTCCAGTGATCTGTAAATATGAAACGTTAAAGGTTGAACTATCTTTGTTGTTAATTATATTAAGCATAACATTAAATTGATGTAGTTAAATTCATTTTTATTTAAAATTTTATTTTTACTCGCATATACAATAAGAATAAAAACATTAATTTTACAAGCTTAAAATTCAATTTTTCAACACAACTAACTTTCTCAAATTTACAAAAACAAAAATTATAGACTGAAACATTCGGACTTGAATCATTTTTAATGAAAACAAGTTGAAATTTAGTTCTTCATTTGCGGAGATATTTAAAAAAAGGAACTAACCCATATAACTCATGTCCCACTTACCATGTAATGATAATTGAAGTTCAGATGATTTTAATTTGAAACAAAAAAAAAATGTCAAACATTTATATTGTAAAATTACTTACAAAAATGTGTGACAGACTGAAAAAAAGATCCTCCTCCCTGTCCTTTATTTTTGAGCTACCACCCTCCACTCACCACGTGAAGAAATTTGAACCTTGCATAATTATTTAAAAAAAATAAAATAAAATCGATGAATTATTCGCTGAAATATTCACTGTTAAAAATTTCGCAGCATAATTAAAAAAACTACCGTGGCTCTTGATAGTCAAATGAAATACTCTTACATCGTATTTATAATTTCATTAAATAAAAAAACATTCAAGAAAAATGCTAGGGGTATTATAGATTTTTTAGTGTAATTCATTTGAGTATCTTCAATAAAAATAAAATTGTAAATGAAGATAAAAATTAGTTATAAACCCAACTTTTTGATATAAAAGTTCGGTTTAAAACAAATTATTTCATCATTTTGCTTGAAGAAATTGTTCAAAATATTTGTATTCCAAATAGTCTTCAAAATTATTTCTTTAATGAAGATCATGTTCAGTTTCTTGGACAAAATAAGTCAAACAAAAGTTGGCTTCCGTATGGAAGGTCAACAACCATGACTAAATTTAGCTTTTGCGCCTATATGCTGCCCCTGCCTTTTTGCATGTTGATAAAGCACTTGCACTATAATTTTCTTTTCAATTTATTTGAAACAATTTGTATAGACTTGTGTCAATAAACTATAAAATTATTTGTAAAGTGTTAAAATAAACGTCAACGAAAGTGAAAAGAATCTGTTCAACAAGAAGAAAATCCTGGCAGCTTTTAGATCACTGGCTTAGATTTGATAGAGGTTGAGAGGTCCTTTCTGTCTAGTAAATTAACTTATACAATGGCCGCAGCATGGCGATGCAAAAGTGATTCGCAACGTGAGAAGTTTTATCATTATCACGCTGGCTTACGTTTTAGCTGGCCGATTGGATTTTACTGACATTTATGCCGTGACTTTTACTATAACTATTCCTTATCAAACCTTATACAAGTTAAAAATCAACTTTTATTGGATTCGCAATAAACCTACCGAACAAATTCAAATTGTTGTATGTTATGTCAAGACTCGTTCCACTTTTTTTAATGAGAAAATTAAATCATGTTTGCTTGCAAGTTGTGATAATTATATGTGACTAAGATACCGTTAAATGAGCCGTATACAAAATGCAAATTGCATTGTCCGGAATCACACAATTTTTTTCTCGTGTAATCATAAATAATGGTGGAACTGAAATACTTTTGTTATTTCATATTCTCTCAATTTCTTACAACAAAAACCAGTTGCTTCATTTTTTTCTGGGTAATTAGTCCCAATTTTCATCTCTTACTGTGTATATATAGTTCTGCGCAATAAATCACAACCTAACAACGCTGAACAAATCATGTTTCCTTTTAATCCAACGACTCTTTCTGTTCATAAAATATAATATATCGAGGTGCTTTTTTTGTGCGTACATTATTGTTGAAGCGATACTCCTGTGTTCATCCGACAACTTTCTATGTACGCGGATGCGCGATTATTCTGTACTAATGAAGCTATCTCCCGCACCAATGTAAAAGTTAGTTAAAGTTGGCGGTAGCGTCTGACGATCATGTTAATTAAGAGACGAGGTCACCTACATTGACAGCAACTTTGGCATCTCTTCGAGAAAGAGAAATGTCGAGCACAGCTTTCCGATGTAAGCCCACATTTGTTATTTCGAGAGATGATGCTGCTTCCAATTTGATCGCGGGAGCAAAAAAGCCATTCTCATTAGCAGAATGATAAAGATGTTTTAACTTATTGGCCAAACAAAATCAGATAACTCTATATAAATTCTTTTTTTGAGGGGCAAGGAATAACGGTCGCACTTTTTTTGACAACAATTTTGGAGCAGTTCTCAGATCAGGTTTAAACTGTATTACATTGAGCAAAAAAAACAACCTTAACACAAAGAAGCAAGTTAAAAATAGCAAATTTAGCTGATATAAAATAAATTTGCAATTAAATCTGTGTGTTTCATCAGAGCTCATGTTACGCGTCACCAGAGATGACTTAAACTCTCCTTATAAACTGAAAACGATTTCCAAACAATAATTCAGCGAGACAATCTAATTAATCATTAGTCACACGTATCCCCGCGAAAGAGGTTAATGGATGATTCCCAGAAGTTAATTACGTATTAATAAGATATTAATCGAACGAAACACCCCGACGGAGGCATTTCAAAATTTTCTTCGCGTCGAATGTCATTGAATGTGACACCTACCAATACCCTATTCTGTCCCGTTTTAATAACTCCCTGCTCCGTTCCGTGAAGATAAAATTTAATCCTCCGTGGACACTGCGGCAATCCGGTTATAACAATCTGGGTTAGCATCTTGTCACTGAAGCAAATTAGCGGGAAAAATGTGAAAGTGCGGCTTTGACCCTTTGGATCGCGACCTGCCGCAATAAGATAGTTAACCCATTCGAGGCGGCAATTTCAAAAAAGGGATATCCGTTTAATTAAATTTCCGCTTTCTTTTGCCGATTGTATAATTCAACGATGACGTAACCGTGCGTATCGCGTCATTAGTTATGAGCGCATGATTTTAAATGAGAACACTTTCAATATGAACTCCACTTTGATTCCCTCAGGTGGAAAACAAGAACAATTGAATCATTCTTTTTTAAATTACAACAACTGCAAAGCGGTTGCGGCCTTCCTTTCCTTCTCACGAATTAAATGTTAAAGTCGCGCATTCCGTGGTTTTTTGCTGCAGGATGATACGCAGCTTGAAGCCGAAAACAAAATTACTAGCTTTCAATTGCCATGAAAACCATTCGACAAGAAGTGATAATTCTTATTTTTCACTAATTGAAATGAACTATTTTTATTTTCAGTTAAAAATCTTTTCTTTTTTTTTTTTTTTAAATAGACCTTCATGAAATTTTTAAAGTAATCTCTTATTTTTGAAAAGTATCGTATCTGGTTCAGTCTTAGTTCAATGTTAATTTCATGGTTTGACAGTAAATTAAGTAGGTTGAAAATTTTATTGAAAAAGAGAAGTTCACATTATTCGATATGGGAAACGTTTTGTTGAAATTGTAATTATAACGATAAGCATCTAAGTATAGCAAAACGTGACTGAATTGCAACTGGCTTTGATTCATGCAAATATTTTCTGTATAAAGGATAACATGCAATTATCATTGAATTGAATTCATTGTAAAAAGGTGCTTTGCATTTTTCGCTCATTTTTTGCGATGAGATACCGTTTTGTTGTGAAGTGGAAAGTGGTGATTTATCCTTTATGATATTTCACTGACAGCATTTTTGATCTTTTCTATATTTGTTATTAGCCATTAGATAATTATGTTATCAGAAGGAATTAGTTTAAAACAGTGGGTGATTTTTCATTCATATTAATGAATAACACTTGGGGCTACAGAACTGAATTGGCTACAATGAGAAATAAATTTTGACAGGCTATTATACTGAGGAAATAAATAATAAGCTTAAAAAAGTTGACACAGGAAATTATAATAATTTGCTACTAAAAAAAACATTTAATTAAATTAACTGAATAAAATTGAATCACAGTTCATTTTCAGCTTTATATTCAAATTATGATGAAATAATGTTAGAAAAAAAATTAATGAAGCTTCAAGACCAAACAATTTTTCCGATAAAACAACTTGTATTTCCATTCTATACACAGATAAATCCGGGAAATCGTTAAACTCATTATTCCGCGATTATTACGAAGTCGCTTTAAGCGAAATCATTTCAACAATACTAATTTATAATGCACTGCCTTATTTTGACGTACGTATTTCAATCAAGATTAACAGTATTTTTATTCTTTGCAGTTTGCTTTTTATATTAACTGCTGTTTAGCAACGATCGTGATATTATGTCATACTCTTAATAGAATATAATTCCTTCTCGACAACTTTTCATTGTAATATGATACAATTTTTTGCTTTTTACTTGTGATAAAACAGTATTCTTTTCACACGTCGTGGCAGAAAGTTATATTTTCAATTAACATTCCAGTGATTTGCTAATAATGAATACTTTTCAGTAATAATTATCAGTTTTACTCTTTCAATAATTAACTTTCCTGATAGAAAATTTAGTTTGGATTTTTTTTAACTTCATCTTTGATTGGAATAAAAGAAAATATTCTTTTTATCGCAGCACCGTTCGTGATCGGTTACTCCCATTCAATTGCTGTTTTTACAATTTCCGATTATCATCGAGCCATTTTGATCATACGTCACTCTCGTCTCCATCCGTCAACGCGAGTGCCCTTAACTGCGCTCGTGGATCTCGGCCAGGATCGCAAAGTGCAACCTGAAAAGGAGCACTGGCTCGCCGCGATCCTTCCTCCCGGTGTGGCATTGTGCATCGCTCGCGCGAACCCAAAGTGACAGCTACATAGGTCACGCCTCGAGTCGCGGGATAATGTCAAACGGCCGTAAATTAATGACCGCAGGAATTACCGATACGATAAAGTGGGAGTGTAA
>JABFPM010004702.1:0-12260 GCA_022817325.1 Idris sp. 1 HC-2018 | reverse complement strand
CAGGGGGAAAAGGGGGGGGGGTCTGAACTTTCACAACAACTTTTGCTTCCTTTTGTATTGCTCAAATAAATAGAAACAATACATCAAACAAAAAGAAGAATTATTTTAACAAAAGAAAAAAAGTTTTAATTCTTGTATTAAGAGAAAAGCGCACTTGAATATCGTTTTATCAGTGTAAAGGTTGTGCACACTTGGTGGAGCTTGATATGTTTATTTTACTTGTACATAGAGTTCCCATTTTTTAGAACTAGATCGTAGCTGGATTCTTTACATACAAAATTTGTACATATTCTGATAATTGGCTTTGGTACACTTCTTACGGGAAAAACAAGACGCAGGTGCCTGAGTAATTTTTTTTATTATTATTATTATTATTATTATTATTGTAGACGTCCTCTACTTTGTACCGTGCCCTCGAGCGATCTCGATCACGCTTTTATGTTCAAAAAAACAACGGATTATTGTATTTTTCTATTTATATTTATTCGTCATTTTAGAAACTCGTTTGTAAATAATTATTGTTAATTGTATAAAAAGAAATTACGAGCTTATTTATTAGATTATATATATACAAAAAAATACTTGTATAAATGCATTGAATCGGATATATTTGATGTGTAGAGAAGCTAATGATCGCTTGGGTATACGGAACTTAACATTCGTAAAGATTTCTTAGCGTGGACACTCAAAACCGAAAACGAACTCGCTCTCTACGTTTTGAAGTATTATCGTTGAAGTTTGGGCTCCAGTAACCCGAACACAATTTGGTTTGCACGCAATTTTTTTTGTCATATTGATATTACCGGTGGTAACGTCGGAAACAGCGATTAATTGTTATTAGTGATATTTTGGATGATTTATTTTGTTTGGAGACTACGTATGTTATATTTATTTGTTGGCTGTATTGTCGCTTGGGTTCATAAAAGTATCCTTTGTACAGTCCGAACCTTGTTTTTTTGAAGCCGTCAACATTTCGCTTCGAATACAATATATTCGCCACTTATACAGTTTCTTTTCAACTATTAAAATAATTGTATATAATTTATGTTTAGCGGAACAAGTACAATGATACACACTTATCTTTTTAATTAATGCATAAATGTTCGTTGATAATCATGAAAAAAAATGGTGAATAAATTGGACAGGACAAATGGTTAGTAAGTGGCCTTAAGATGATGCACGAAGTTGTTAGTAGATCTGAAAATTAGATAGTGATAAAATAAAAGAAAAAAAACATGAAAAGCGCGAGTTACTCGGTTATTTTAGACAATTGTTTAAATCATATTTTACTTTATCTTCGTTATCGCAATGATTTTTATTTATATGTATACATATTTATAATGTTTTATTATTTAACTTTGATATGAACAGAAAACAGCAAAAAATTATGATTGGTCATTTGATATGAAAAGCGAAAATAAAATATATATATATATTTTTTATTATTATAATAGCGATCAAATAGCTTATACAAAGATTATTATAACCATCGCGTGCGATTTCAATTTTCAAAAATCATCACTTTTCAAAATGAAGAAGACAAACATTTGCATTCAAATAATACTGAACTGTATTGTTAATTCATTACCACTATGTAATACTTATTCAAAAATAATACCGGGATCAAATATTTATGATTGTAACTGTCAGATGATTTTCTGATCATACGTTGATTAGAAAATTAACTGCTACGTGTTGGCAATGGCAAATGCTAAACAATCTACTCCAAACTGCGATTATATTATCTTCTATACCCAAAATAAAAGAAAATAAAGTTTTAGTAAGATAATATTCCTGTCAAACCTTTTATATATTACAACTTTCCTTTTTATTAATTATTACAGTTGAACATTATTTAAGTCAATTTCTTTTCAAAATTATAAAAAGTTTATTGTACACTTTCACGAAAACATGATTTTTATTTTACAACAAAAATGTTTAAACCATTGTTTTGATTGCTGAAATTTTATTTTCTTTTGACAAGTAATTTTTATATTAAAAATAATTCAATAATCAGTGAATAATACAATTTTAAACAGTGTATATTTTATTAATTCTGTGCATTTAATGCATAAACTATAATCGTTGTATTTTCGACCTTTGAAAAAAAAATGAAAAATGATTAAAGATCATTAAGAAACAAAGGAGCTGTGATTCAAACCTTTAGAAGTTTTATAAGCTTAAGGTTTTATTAATCTAAAATGTTCATTTGCTTTTGTTTATAAGGTTTAACACAGTTAAATATATATGTTATAAACAATGCTTTTACATTTCTTTTTGAAACTTTTATTCAACAAAATAAAATAAAACAACTTTACCATACATTATGATTATTTATTCTATTTAATTGTAATTAAATTCATTCATTTTATTAAATTTATATTTTTTTTGTTTCTAATAAAAAATCTGTAATTTAGTGTAATTTAGTTTAGTAACTTTTTTTTCACCAAATGTTATTAATTACATTTTTTCTTTTCTTAATGAAAATCAATAAAAGTTAAAATGACGCAAATAAAGAAGTTTGACGTATTCCTGAATTCTTTTTCACTGTTTCCTTTCTAAATTACGCGTAATAGCACTTTCTCTCTTTCTAAAACAATCTGCGGGCTTTTCATAATAAAAATCTAACACGCGACACTCTAGACAAGGATAGAGAGATATATTCTCCAAGTGGTAACACTGACTTTCATTAAACCGCAAGTGTGTGCTGCAACCTGTATACAGTATACTTCGGCTATTCTTGCTTTCAGTTTTCTTGCTATTCGGCAATTCTTGCTTCGTTCCTCCGCCTTTTCTTGCTGAACCGGAAAACAAATAATTTTGGCGCAAAATTTGAAATTAATAATTCAATTATAAAATATTTTGAAAAAATATATTTTACATAAAAATTTGTTATCAGAATATGATAATATATTATTTTTTGACGCACTACAAATATTTTTTGTATAAAAATTAAAAATATTATTTTAAAATTTATGAATAGAAAAATTTACATTCTCAGCTGATTATTTTCGAAATAAATATAAGTATAAAAGATTTTAAATTATTCTACGTTACTAAACAATAATAAGAAAATATTAACAGCAATAATAAACAAATATTGACAATAATAATAAACAAATATTAACAATAACAATAAAAGAAAAATTGCAAATAATCATTGCAGTATAAAAGGTGATTGAAAAGAGTATTCATTTGATTTGTCATTCACAAATACTAAATTATATTTTATAATAGCTTTTTTTATAAACTTTGTGATTAAAATATATTATTAACAAGTTTCATACATCACAGCTCTTTCATAATTTTTTTTTTTTTTTTTAACAATGAAACTGAAGAAAAATTTACTTAAATATGTAAGTAACAAATATTGTTTTACAATATATTTTTTAAATATTTAAATAAGTAAAATTTTTTTAAAAGAAAACACTAATTTTCTTTTTATACTAATAAAAAAAAAGGAAAAAAAAAGTTGATTTGCCATGCTTTACAATAAAATCTAATTTACATTCAAAAATTATTTTTCTGACATCATAGCTTTTGTTATGTCGTTTTCGATTTGGCTTATAACATGTGCATGTCTGTATTTGTTATTGCACGATAAATACCGATTAATTACATTACATGCAATCGCAGCGTCAAGATGAGATGGTTCAAGAATCTCAGGTTCATTTATATTTAAAGAATAATCGGCTGGTTCTTCCTGAGGTTCTTCTTCAGTAACTAATTGTCCACTTTGTTGAAATTTTATAATTTCACTATCGGACATCATATAAAATGTAGGGAGTAAATCATCACCATTCAGCCAATTAGAAATATCATTTTTAGAAAATTCAATTTGTGGTGATAGCTGATTAGCCAAGAAATTAATTTCACTTCTTTGAAGATTGTTTTCGAGAAAAGTATCAGTTCCTGCTGATCCTATTAATTTTTTCCAGCAATTAGCTATCGTAGACTCTTTTACAGATTCCCATGCTTTAGCTAGTGTTTGAAAGCAGTTTATTAGGGTCCAATTTTTCAAACTTGTTTCTACATTTACAGTTTTTCCTTTCTCTTCAAAAATTATACTTCTAAGCATATCAACTTTATAGTAATATTTTAAATTTGCAATAATTCCTTGGTCACATGGTTGAATAAGAGCGGTAGTGTTTGGAGGCAAATATTTGACTATACAATCTGGATCAATTGCATTTAATATTTCCTCTTTTGGATGAGAAGGAGCGTTATCCATCAGCAACAAATATTTTTCTCCTTCCACATGATTGGCTTTAATTTCGGGTATAAAAATGTTTGTGTACCAGTCGGTAAACACTTTTTGATCCATCCAGGAACTTTTTTGAGCACGGTATTCGACTGGTAACTTTACATTTTTAAAGCATCTTGGATTTTTAAATTGTCCGATAACTAAAAGTGGAAGCTTTTTTGTTCCCGTTGCGTTAACACATGGCAGAACCGTAATTCTGTAAAATTAAATAGATATTTTAAAAATTATCTGATAATTACAATAAATTAATACCAATTATAATCATATTATTAAATGTGCATCCATAAATATAAAAGAGTTGAATTTATCAGCAAGTGAATATAATTTTAAATGTTTTTTACCTTTCTTTTAACTGTTTGCGACCTGGAGCTTCTTTTTCGGAAGAACGGACAAGGGTTCTCGTGGGAAATAATTTGTAAGCAAGCCCAGTTTCATCAGCATTATATATATTTTCCAATTTATATTCTTCCTCACATATCAGCTTCTTCAAATCATTAACAAACGTCACACTTGCAGCTTCATTATTTGATAACTTTTCTCCTGCAGTGGTTTTTTGGTGAATTCCATGTCGTTTTTTAAAACGAGACAACCACCCGTCACTTGCAGTGAAATTTTCAAGTTCCCCTAATTCCTCATTTAAATCCAATGCCTTTTGTTTTAATAACAAACCGTTGATTGGTGTCTTATTGTGTCGATTTTCACAAAACCACTGATATAAGCTTTTTTCTAACATGGTTTCTTCTGCTTCAATTTTTCTTTTTCGACTCAAATCACCATCCTGAGATTTTAAAAACTTTGCTCTATTTAAAATAGCATCCTTATTTTTTAAGATGTTTTCAACGCCTTGTCTTGAAATCTTGAATCCCTCAGCTAAAGTTTTTGACTTTTCTCCTTCTTCGTGCAGATTAATCAGATCAACTTTTTCAGATATTGATAACCTTTTACTTTTTATTGAAATTCCTAAAATAATTAAAATTTTTATATTTTTTATCATTAACAAATTATTTTGCATTTTAACATACTGCATATAACTTATTATGAAATGACTTTAATTTAAAAAATATGCTATAACATTTACAACTTATTAATGCTGTCGAAAATTAATGTTTTTTTGTCAAGCAAAAATTGTTACATACGTAATTAATTACAAAAACAAATTTAATCATTAAAAATAATATTATTCTTATAAAAAAAAATAACTATCATAACGAATTATTGCACAAATGATGTTTGCATCAAATTAAACAACATATAAACATAGGTTAAAAATGTTAAAATTTACGAATAAAGCTTTAAATATATATATTATAACTTACCTGTTCCATTTTTAGGAAGGTCTGACATTGCAATCGATGTAAATAAGCATGAAATAAAACAAAAAATGAAAATTAATTTTTCTCCTATTTACAAACACATCAAAATACTATTTGTATATAACTAAGAAACGGCGCACACGAAGTTCAACGCAGAACACATAGGGGGCGCTGATGATCATGCAAGAAAAGTGGGATTTCCGGTACCGATGATGCAAGAATAGCCGAAGTATACTGTATTTATGTAAAACTGTACAGTTTCACCATGTTTTCCATTCAGTGTTTCCTCTTCGTATTTTTTGTAACTATTAAATAAATCGAGCAGACTTTGGTTTTCGATGGTTACATTGTCTCTTTTTTTCGGTCTTGAAATCAATCAAATAGTTATGTAAGGTTTCTGATATTCGAATATTTTCAGTTTGAAGGTATGTCTCAGAATGTAATTTTTGAAATGCTAAGGCTAGTAACGGGTGCAATCTTTTGCACCATTTAAAATGTTTACCTGAGATGGCATTATTTGCGGATCTGTTCGCGAGTAACTCTGAGTCGACCATAGCATTTGTGATTCCAAATTTTCAAAGTGAGGCTTCTCTGTACTTTGTATATGCAAAGCAAATTTAGTGCTAGCCAAATCATAAGTAATTTGCATATAAGGTTCTCCACATTTTTCAGCTATTTTTTTGGTTTTGAACCATTCTCTCGTACAACAGCGACATCTGTGGGATATGAATTGATGGTAATGAGATAAAAAAATTGCTTAATTTGTGATTAGTCATTGCAGATCGAGCTGTTATAACCAACCCACATTGGTGTATCCGGGATCTTTACCATATGGAACATCATCCACGAAAAATACATTTGTTTAAAAGCATCCAAATTTTGCGGAGATACTAGCCGCCCAGGGTAATCTACTGGTAGCATTTTCTACAAGTTTTTGTTTTTTGGCGTACGATGGTAATTCTTAGGACATTATACTAAAAGTTCTTCGTTTCCTTGATGAGTTATTGCTTGTTGAACCCAAATTTCTAACATTGCTAACTCTGATTTTTGTGGTTGCGACAGTGTCGTCTATATCTTGAAAAATAATTCTAACTCTATTGTGGAGAGTATCTTTCCCGCTCTGTCAAAATTGTTAACTACGACACCTGTGCCTAAATTAGGTCTTCTAAGGTTTTCCGGGTAAATCTGTTGGCCATAAAAAAGTAGAATAAAATATATTTTGAAAAATTAATTTGCCTCATATGATTTATACTTACACCTGTACTACTCGTAGAAGAAAATGTTGCTTCTGTCTCCAGCTCCTTAAGTATTGAATAGCTGCAACAATGCTCATATCCATGTAAAATATCGAGTACTTTTCTACTGTTAGTCAGACTTTTGATTGCTAAATCCAACGTAATGTGTTTTGATGTTGCCATTAGATGTCGCATATATTACGTTCTGTGATAATGAATTTACTAATATTATTCGAGATGCACTCATTTTTCTGCGTGACTGTGGATCTGTCAAAATATTAGTGAAAACCTGAGTGAGTTTCAATGGTACTTTACATTCACCCGCTATGAGATCATTTGTAGTTACATGTATAAGCAATTTTTCAGATTCTATGGAACAGATTTCTTCTCGTAAAATTAAGGCTGCTCGTTTCAGAATATCTTCCTTCTCTATTGTTTTCAAATCAAATGATTGTAATAAACTTGTTTGAGCCGGTATGACAACTTTTTTTGTTTGAACTTGACTATTCTTATTGATTTTGGAAATAATTCCAACTTATTTGCATAAAATGTTTGAAAAATATTGAAAAAAACTGCTTTTCCATTATCCATTACGGTTTCCTTTACATATTCAACGACAACGTTAAAGGCAACCTGGTGCAAGTTTCTGTTTTTATCCCAATCAGTTTCATCTTTTTGATATGTGATCTCTGAACTAGCTTTGTTACTATAGCCGTTTCTGCAATAATATATTTCATTTTTGGCTGACGACAGTTAATCGATCTTTTCCAATAAGCTTAAATCTATTGCATCGCTTTTTATATTTTCTATACTTTTTTCATTACTTGTTTTCATAAGCTTCAAATAATTTCCCTTGTACTTTTTCCTTTCAAGATTGCAGAAAATGCAAGATTCTTTGGATTTGATTTTCTCAATTACACTACTTTTCGCTGAAATCTGCACTGTTTCTTTGCTTATTTCCACTTGTTGCGAGTTTGACTTTTCAGTTGATGGCTGCAAATAACTGTCTTCTCTTTCTTCTGTGACAGGCTTCTCAGTGCCTGAATTTTCTTTCTCACCTTGTTGCACATTTGTATCCGTTTCTTTGCGAGAAAGTACGTTTTCTGGTTAGGCAGTACTTTTTCTCGTTTCATATTTGTTGGCACTAAAAAATATTAAGAAAAAAAGAGATAAAAAATAGTTTCAGTAAAAGAAATTTTACCAGTTCAATATACTAGAAGTGACAGATTTATACATAGATAACATAGACAGCTGCCCAGGGGAACAATATTTGTATTAACTATTTAAATTTTTTTTAAAACTATATATAAAATAAATTGCATACATTTATAAAATAATAAGTTATGAATTGATATTTAAGTTATTAGTTAATAAATCATTAATTATATTTGAATGTTCAAAAATTATTTTAAATTTTATTTATTTTAATTTGTAATTTTATTTTAATTTTATTTTATCTATTATTTTAATTTTAAAATAAAAATTTGTCGTTCACAAATTAAGGGAAACTTAAAGTTACAAAAATAAGTAACCATCATCGAACTGTTTACGATTGCAAAAGTAATACAAATGTTAAAAATATGGAATATAATGTTTTCATATTGTCAAATAAGATTGTCTTTTGTTTTCTTATCGACAAAAAAATTAGATGTGAAAGCACTTTTGGGTTGAAGTTAGTCCAAGCCCACCGTGCCTCTTAAAGTAGTTTGAATAAAAATTGACTGTTTTTATTGTTTTTTTTATTACTGTAAAGTTTTACAAAATCACGGAAATTTTTTTTTAAAGCTTTTGTAAATATTTTTAAAAGAAACTGTGCTTTATAATTATTTTTTTTATACATTCATGAATTTATGTATTTCAAATTAATATAAAGTATACCCTGGTTCAACGATCCGAAAGTTTCAGACTTAATAATTGTTGTCTTGAAACAACCTAGAAAATGCAACAGAATAATTGAGTTCAAACTCAATTTTTTATACAATTCGAATGCTGAAACAACTTGATTTTTTTTTCTAAAATTTCAATGCACATCAAACACATTTTTTTCCTTGATATAATTAATGAAATTTTTAAAATCCATGCAATAAGCAACTGTTTCAGTAACTTCAGAAGTTTTGTCAGCTTTGACATTCCATAGAGTGAATTGCTTAACATAAAAAAATTCATCTGCAGAGTGAGTAAAATCAGTTGATTTCTTCTTTAAATGAGTTTCTACATTTCTGTTCTTTATAGCCACGCGTAATGTTGCAGCGATTTCGATTTTTTTTTCTGACTCAGATGGATATTGTTTTGAATCTTTAGAAAATTTTCAGCTAATAAAAGGTACTGTTTAGATCGCTTTAAGTGTGATGTTGCACCAACAGTGACCTGAAGACATTTACCACCCCTTGGCTGGTTTAAGAATAAAGGTTTAGTTATATCATTAATTTCATTCAGCTTCGTTTTCAATAAGGAAGCAGCAACTTGATCGACAACTTTTGGCCCAGCTTGTATAACAGCATCAGTCAGATTTTGTAGTCGTGTAGTAAGATTGCATTTATGAGAAGTTGTGAGAAGTCCAATTAAAGGGACATCCCAGTGAAATCGCTAAAATCCACAAATATGCATCGATTTTATTATTTCTTTTTTTATTTGACTCATTTTTAGTTGTATAATAAGAGAAAAAGCTTGAAACCGACAAAAACTGTAAATTGTTTAAATAATTTGTTAATTACTATTGAAAAATGCCTATTTTTGGGACGATTTTTTGACTCGGCCAATGGACCGATTGACAATTTTTTGTTTAAATGTTCAGAAACTCAAGACGAAGAAATTCTATTGACTGGATTTTGAATATTTAGCTTCATACAAAATTTATCTTCATTTATGTAAAAATTGCCGCAAAATATTGTAAAAAAGGCTAAAAATCGTTGTTTTTCAACATTCACATGTTGATAGAATTGTTATAAAAATGAATATAAAAAATTGGGTCAATAGAATTTTTTCTTCTAAGTTTTGTGTACATTTAAAAAAAAAAAGAAAAGTAAATCGGTTCACTGGGTCGCTCAAAAAATCGTCTCGAAAATTGAAAAGTTTAAAAAATAAAAACTCGAGATAATCGCGCTTAAAGTTTTGATTTTATTATTTTGTACATATGATTGAATTTCTTTAAATTCTCGTACATATTAATTAATCAGCAATTCCTGGGCCATAACTGGAACCTTCTTTCTTGCGTTTTGCTTTCTCACTTGCAGTTTTCTTTCGTTTTACTTCTTTGCGCTTATATCTGCTTTCTTCAGTAGTCCGGCTCGCGCTCCTACGAATGCTTTCCATGTCTCGTTTTTGAGCAATTTTCTGAGCATGACTGTTTTGAGTGTTACTTGTTCTCAATTCTAATGTCTTTTCGCCACCTGCATTGAATTCAGCAACACTTATAGCAACAGCAATCTATGCAAAATTAAAAACAGATACATATAATAAATATTGAATATTAACAGTTAATAATTTAAAATTCCTGTACATTTACTTACTTTTACTTTTTTTTGTTGTTCCCTTGTTCTTTGGACACTTTAGCCAAATCGTGTTGTGTAAACTTTCGTTTGCGTTTTGTGTTCCTATGTTAATACATCTGTTCAATAAATCTTCATTTGATAGTCTTAAATATTCCGGAATAATTTGTTTAATTACATCTAATCCTAAAAACATCTGCATATTTGAGAGGTTTTCTTTTCTGAGCCTTAGCTCTTTGCCAAAAACGTCATGAATCTGGCCCAATGGGACAATTCTTATGGTTCGGACGTTTATTGGTAGAAGAGCTGTGATAATTCGTGGCTAAAATGGTCTTTTGCATAGCTTTGACATCCGGTGCATTCTTCTTTATAGCGCTAGTGTAAAAACCTTGAAGTTTCCTAATTTTTTCTTATGTTAAACTACCTTGAGCCGCTCCTCCTAATTTTACACCTTTAATGTTCCATTCATTTACTACTTTTTTCAGCGCAGTGTATAATCGTTTTCCAACGTGGTTAACACATTCCTGTTTCTCTATTTTATGGTCTGGATAAACATTTAGATTATTGAGATGTGAAAATGTTTTCGAATCACCATCGCTAAGTAAAGTAGTGTAGCGCAATTTACATGTTTCAACAGACCTTTTCCATAAGATTTCTGCAGCTTTTGCTTCCATTAGACCTGAAGAACCGTCAAATTTATTGTTCACATTTATCGCTCTTTTAAATTAAACTTAATTTGCTAATTTTTTTCCATTAAAGTACACTTAGTACAATATTTAGAGAGAACTACATAATCTATAACATACCCAGTTAAAACATCAATTACCACTCCTATTCCAACATTCGAAGAGTGTCCTCGCGTATGCCAAGAACCATCAAACGATCCACTTATATTTAAAATATCTTCTTCTGCTATTCTTCTTCATGAGCTTATCGTATGGCTTGAAAATTAAGATTTTGTATGTTCTCTTTTAATTTCAAACTTTCTTCATAAGCAACATTCACATACTTTGAATAGGTATTTTTTGAAATTATATTTATACTCAATTCAGTTCCAAACTTTTGCATTCCGGCGTATCCAGCCCCCATATTAAGGAAAGCATTTGTCATTCGTTCATTGACATCAATACGATTAGAAGTACCAGGGCTAGAAAAATATTCATTGTTGATTTGTTGGCAAGCAGTACAAAATAATTGAGTTTTACTCTGAAATCCTTTCTCATAGGGATGTTTTACAGTCAAATTTGGTTTAGAACATATCTTGCATTTCATACCATTTAAAAGGTCACTCCAAAAGCCATCATTGTAAAGATGTTAGTTTTTGCTCACGAGTGTTTGTATTGAATTTAGTAGTTTTCTGTTAAAAAAAAAGAATAATTGAAGTCTTGAAAAATAATTATAAAATATAGTAAAATGATACTTATTCTATTCATTTTTCAATTATATAAACAAATATACGATAATTTATTAAATAAATTGAAAATAATTAAGTTATAATTTAACGTAAATATAACATTATTATACAGTTATTACATAAATAATGTATATAATTCTTATATGAAATTTAACTTACCTGAACTTTAGTTTTACAAATTGTATCGGCCATATGGGCCTTAGCAAGATTACTTCGCCTTTTTGTTTTCGCATTCCGTTTTTTTAATTTATTATTGTTAATCATACGACTCATAATTTTTTAAACATAAATTTATAATACAAATAATTAAAACTATTTAAAAAAAACTCAAATTAAACGCAACTTGTATCGTACATTACAGCTTTGGTTCTAAATTACCAATGTATACAGGTTGACGCACGTACGTGCGCGAACATGACAGTTCTCGTTTTTCCGGGAATTTTAAAAAATATGTATACAATGAATATATAAAAAACGAAATTAGATAATATAATTGAATATAAATACACTTCCCTAGTAAAAATTGAATTAGAGCCCCTTAAAGGC
>JABFPM010004701.1:0-12261 GCA_022817325.1 Idris sp. 1 HC-2018 | reverse complement strand
TCATTTGTGAGTATTCATTAAAAAAGACACCTACTTTTTAAGAATTTTAACAACCTTAGTTCAAGAAAATTCAACTTTGTACAAAACAGTTGTACAATGTGAGCTTGGTACAGAAATCACTTGTACAGAAATCATTTTTGATTTGGTAACTAGGAACTTTTTTTAAAATACTAAATTTCAGCCTCAAATTATTTCATTTAATAACGTGAAAATTCAACGTGAATAAGCATTAATTTTTGTTGTATTAAATTTAATATGAAATTAAATGTTTTTTAATACAATTATTATTTTTTTTAATTTTTTATTATTAAAATATTATACGAAACTTAAGAAAAAATAATTGCAAACCAAATCTACAGACCATAGTAACAATAGAATAGTCGACCTAGAGCTTGCAACTTCCGACACATCCCATTTACGAAATTGTAATTGAAATATTAATTTATTATGCGTAACGACCGAGTAGTAATTAACACGCTGCGTAACCTCGCGACGACGAATGCGCAATGCATGCATTACAGCAACAACATAAATAGTTAGCTTTGCTAGAATCGAATCATAATAGGCCAAGTGTACAAATCGACTGTTATCTCCGCGGTAGTGGCATCCGCAATGAAAATCTAGTGACCAAATGTGCAAAATTTAAACAACCTTACAACAGTTAAATGATCTATGTCATTTAAACAAGGTTATATGCTGATTAATCCTAATATTCAATCTAAACGAATAAAAAAAAGGTGTACTATTACTTGAATTTCACTCAAAGAATTTTTGAAATTTAAATGACCAAAATTTAGCTAATTTTCAGCTGATTTTTCAGGTAATGAAAAAATGGAAAAAAATATTTATTGAAAAATCAGTGAAAATTTATTAAATATTTAATAAGTATATTTAAATTTTATTTCAAGTTACAAATTACATTAAAATTTTTCGGAAACCCTAATATTATAAGGACATTCATCATTTTAGAACATAGATCTTATCAAGTTTATTGGAATTTTTTTGTATTTCTTTTTATCTCATTTTTTTCTTATTCTCATTAATATTGCGCCAATCTTATATGCATGGGTGAAGAATGAAATTTCTTTGCAATTTTCTACCACATCTTTTATCTTTTCTGTACAATAACGTGATTATGCTAATATTTTATCCTTCAGATATAATTCAATAATAGTTTTTTTACAATTACATTTTTACCGTATTTTCACTCGCGCTATCACTTTCCACAGACTTTATTCTTGGATATTTCAAAATCTTATCCACTTCTTCTTTATATCTACTTTCTTGTTGTCTTTGAAATCTTAATTAAATTGAGTTTCGTTTTTCTCCTCATTTTGAATCAAATCGTTTTTTTTTTATAGCACAAATTTTTTTATATTTTTCATCTTAAAAATGTATTAATCAAAATTTATTTGAAACATAAGTTGTTTTAAAAAATGGAATCATACTGTTAATATCATAAAAAAAAGTTCTTTCGAACTTTACAAATTAGAAAATTAGTAACATGAAATTAAGTATTATCACCTACAAAACGATGTACACTATTCTGCGTAAGCTACATTGTTATAGTTTTAGTTTTCAGTTTGATGCAGTGTGTTGTGTACATGGTTCTATGTGCATGTGTGCGAATAAGACTAATTGACTCGTACATTATTCCCTGTTATCATCAATATCATAAAATCATACATTTATTTTGGTTGTAACTTTAGCTTCAAAATAGAACTAATTAACAAACAATTATATTCAGTCCAATTAATCTTATTCCATACCTTCATTAAAATTTCAAATCAATTATTTTTCATCAGCCAAATTAAAATGAAGTAAATAAATACCAGAGTGTATAAAAGTCAGAGACTTTCAAATAATATTAAAGGGTATTAAATAAAAAATTGTGAAATTCAAAATTGTTTTAATTAAAAAGTGAAAAATAAACAAGAAAATTGTCGCCAAAAAGTGCAATCTGACGAAGAGAAAACTTCCAACAGAATAATATTTCTCACCACTGAATTGGTTTAACTATAAAAATTCAAATTGATTTTATTGAATCAATGCATATATTTTAAAGGAAAAGAACAGTACACTTTTATATATACATATGTCAAATTTCTTTATATTTATTTAACTATAGAGGATTAAGATTTACTTTAAAATTACTGAGAATAAACTTCTAGACAAAATATTTACAACAAACTGTGATGAAATTAAATGTTTATAGCGTAAATTGAAAACAAAATTTTGAACTTCTAAAAATCAAATAACAATTGAGCTGACATTTAACAATATGACAAATATATTAAACTAAAAAAAATGTGTTTTATAAAAAGAATATTAAGAAAAATTTAAACTGGAAGTCTTAATACTGAATGATTTGACGTAAATACATCGAAAAAGAACAAAGTTGAGGTGAGACAAGATATTATATCAATAGATGTGGAATTCGGTAGTGAAATTGTAGTCACAAAATGTATTTCATACATTTTCAGACAACTGGAAAATTCAAAATATTATATTTCTAGTCAAAAAGTAGAAAAAGAATATTTTTTAGCATAAATAAAAAAGATATGCTGCGAATAAATTCATTTTTTATACATTTTCGATATTTTGAGCCACAAATTCGATAACTTTGAAGATCACATTAAACTCATTTTTTTAATTTAACTTAATATTATCAAAAGTAGAATTTATGATTTTCAGCTACATTTATATTAACTTTTCCCTCTGTGAACATCAATTTGGATATTATTGAATACTCACATTCTCTCGCAAAAAAATAACATCCGTTTTATCTTGATTTTAATCTCTAACTTTTTTTTATTACTTTTGACAGTTAATGAATAATAGTTTGTGCAATTAAATTCGTCGCCACCAATAAATTTAAAACAGAGAGATATCCGTATGTTTTGTGCATACTTTTGCTTTCTATGGATTCGAAAGGCGTTTCACCGGATCTAAATTTTTCCGTAACAATTTTACAATATCCACACTTTTATCGTCCTTTAGGAACACGAGCAATTGCATAAATTGGTCTTCACTGGACACTTTAATTGCTTTTCCTATATTTTTTTGCAATCCAACGAATTGCACGTTTTATATATGTTTCTCATTTCTCTATCATATAGTGTTATTGAAATCACTTGAATGAAGATATTATTTAACTTCAAACTGATGATTAAACTGCACTTTATCAACTTTAATTCAATTTGAAACGTAGAATTGGAAAAAAAGGTTGGTATGAATTTCATTAAAAAATTAAATCAAAATAAGAGTGTTCTTTTTGTTAAAATTCTTTCAATTTAAATTCTTCATTATTTAATTTTCTTTTGCATCTTAAATCCGCACTTCATTATAAACAATGTAAGTTAAAATAAACAAACAAACAAAAACAATTTATTGACTTCAATAAAGTTATTGAAAGCTTTGTACTTACAAAAGTTTCAAGCTGTTTAACAATAACTTGGTTTACGCTATTATCTTAAATAGTCAATACAAATTTGAGTATAATTTTTAATTTAATTCAGCTATTTTGGAGTTAAAATAAACATTTCTGGTTTTATGAATGCAGTCTTTTGTATACATTAATTTAGTGTTTCGAATTAAACTGATAAAATAATTGGCAATAAAATAGAAATTGCTGTTGAGACACGCGCGGAAATCATTTTTCTTTGCCTCAGAAGTTGTCTTTCTTTGGATCGTTGAATCCCATAGTAATGAATGAACAATGCTGCCAACAATGAATCGTAGATCCGTCTTTAAACAAGAAAAATGATTGGACAAAAATCACGAAATTCCGTGAATTGTTCATAAATCAATATTCGATACGTGAAATTTGAAAGTCAAAATGTATTTCTTGTTTCATTGAAATCACTTGTTATAAAAAAAGAGAAGAATAAGAACAAAAAAAAATTGCACGCCGGAACTAAGGAAAAATATCGACTAAAAGAGGAGGAAAAATGTACAGGCAAGGTTGCTGAAACATCGCAGCGCAGCTTTCTTGACTCGTATTTATCATCGGCTCGCGGAATGCTGTTGTTCATTAATCACGACAATATGAAGCAAAAGCGGCAGGTGCTACGTGGTGCAAAACTGGTACTTTGATTCGAACCATTACTACGAAAGCTCTGTTATACACAATGAAATTCTAAAATGAGATCCAACAGTGGGAATTCAAAAATGTATAAAGACGTTGAAAATTAAAAATGAAATTCACAGGTGCAATTTTATTGAACGTGCATGTTCCTTTTTTTTCTTTCTCTAGAAAAACAAATACAATAAACATTAATTTTCCAATCCAAAATCGACTTAATTATTTAAAAAGTAACAACAAAGAAGAAAAAAATAACGAAGAATAAGTTGTTCTTGTTTGAAACATTTTCTTATCTCAAGCGTGACTTCGTTGCGACGTTTGAATTCTTTCTTCAACTTTTATTCAACTCATTATATCACATTTAAAAATCAATAAGTTGTATGACATTTAATAAAAAAAACTTAAAAAGAACTGATGAACTTAACTTGGTTTCATCGATAATAACATTTGCAAGACTGTTGTATAATTAAATTACGACGAATGTGCCATTAAATTGAACTTGAAGCCTTATAAATTACTGAGTTTACCACTCTATTCGCATTTTGGCTATATTTTTTCGCGCCATTTTTTCGCAGCCGCTTGTTTTGCTCATATTTTATGACATAATTTTGCGGTGTCCTGAATTTAAAAGCGAAGAATGCTTAGAAATCAGCTCGCAAGAATCTCAACTGACACGTTCACCAAGTAGTTTTAGCACGTACATTGTGCATTTGGTGTGGAGTAAGTCGACAAAAAAATTGATTAATAGTCACGAAAGCTGAAAAATATGATTATAGAGGTGCAAAATTTCGATGAATAAACTTTATTTAAAAACGACGATCAGTCTGCCGATTTTTTTGGCCGAAAAACGACGTCTCAAATTAATCGTTGCTTTTAAAATCCTGTTATCTTTATATATATATTTAAATTTTATTGTCAGTTATTGCATTATTTTCTCAAGCTAAGCTTAGAATTTACACCAAGCATAGATAAGAATCAATAACACTTAATTTATTAGTCAATATTATCCACACCTAATCCATCGAGTATCGACCCAGAAACACAAAACAACATGCAGACAACCAATTATCTATATTTTACACGATTTTCCAAGTTCAAGTTTGGATCTCTGCATTAAACTCGAACAGAAACATTAATTCGAACAGAAACATCTAAATAAGTGGCAATAACAAAATTGTCCTATACCTGAAGCATTAATCGAAAACGTATTAAGTAACTAATTCGTTTCTAAACCAATTACACCATCATTAGGTTACGGCTAATGGGCTATTTCGATATTATATAATTTCTAAATAGATATACACACATATATATATATATATATATATATCTATAAGCACAAATTGTATGCGATATTTATAGTTTATTTGAACTTTAATCAATAAATCGTCAAAATTCTATCAATTGTTAGCGTAAAAAAATTGTGAATATTTTACACACAATTTAACAGGTCCTCAAATTAAATTAACATTTTTTACTCTTTATTTATTAGTTTCATCAATCAGCAGCACGTATATAAACTTTTTTTGTTTTATACTCCATAAAATAGCATTTATCTCGTAAAATTTAACAACTAGTCGTATTTTAATTTTAACCTTTTCGTCATTTTCACAAATTACAGATAGAATGGCTGATAAGTTTGACCATTTGTGCATTAACGTGAATGCATATTCTACAAATGTATAACCACTAAGAGTTTTATTTTAATAAAGCATCAAATTTTTCGACATCATACTTAATTTACAGTTTCAAAAGCAATTAAATGAAATTGCGAAAAACAGCCATTTATTATCTAGCATAAGTATTAAGCATGTCACCAAAAATTTTTTGTAGTAAATCACGTTTCCAATTTAACTCTTAAATTTTATTGCTTTTCAATTCTATGTCAAATTAAACGTATAACGCTGCAAATATTCCAAACATAAAGCAAATATTGTAAAATTTTTTTTAATTGTGACGAAAAAAAATTACAGTTTTATTTCATACTTAATTTTATTGACAGCACAATTCAGAATTCTTTCAAAGCAATGGCAACTGATTGAACTGTATCACAATAAATTGAAGAATTATTTACAGAGTTTTAAGCAATACATGATTATTGATTTTATTACCACAAGTACTAACTTTTACTCTCCATATTTACCCAAATTATAAACTTGTTATTACACAAAGAGAACATTAACTCAAAAATCTCAACTATTTGAAAACATAAAGCAAACGTAATTGTTTCTACAAAGTCTTACTATATGCTTTTGAGTATCGTTAATATGACATTTTAGTCAATACAAAGTAAAAAGGCTTTTAATAAGACGACATTTGTTTGATATTTTTTTCTTATACATAAAACAACTGTTTGTCAGATTTCCTGTAGACTTGTTTGTTGGAATTGAATTGTTATCAATAAAAGTCGATTGATTTTATTTTAATGCAGTCTATTTGAGAGGTTTTATGTGAATAACAATGAATATAATAATAGCAGTAATAATGCTTTGTTATATGTAAAAGCAAATACTTCGTGCAATAAAGTAAAGTTTATTATTATTATGAAGAAAGTTATTTAACAAAGGGCAACGATATTTGCCGACATCAATTTTATTAACGACCGGCATGAATCTGCAATTGTTAAAAATGCATGCTGAGACTGCTTGTGAAAGTGGTTTCTTTCGGCGGAACCAAGTGTCGCAGCTAGAAGAGTCTTTACTCGAGATGACGTCACGGAAATGTTGACGTGTCGCGCTCGACGAGTGACATTTGGTTATGCTTCATTGCAGTTCTTCTCACGTCAGCATCTCAGCGTGACGATAAATCTGGCGTAACCCCAAAATTTTGGTTATTACTTCCGTTTCTTATCTCGCAAGAAACAGAGTAGTCAGCTGTGACTAGAGTTGCCAAATTGCTGAGCAGATATTACCAAGCATAATATTTAAAAAAAAAAAGAAAAAAATTTCATAAATATATATGAATAAACATTTCTAATAATTCTCTGTTATTGTTTGACTTAAATTAGTTTATATCACTTAAATGATGCATATTAATTTTGTCTGACTAAAATTAATTTATATCACTGATTTTGTATATAAATTTTCAATTCAAAAAATAAAATGGTTTTATGTTACTATGTTGATTATTTTACTTTATTAGCATAACAGCATAAATGATTTTTGCAGTTTGGAATTTTGTTATCTATCCACTTGAGGTGCAAGTAGTCAATTAACAAAATTAAACGACAAAGTCAATTATAATTGATATTAATCATTTAAATCGACTGAAAAAAAGAAATCTTCCAAATTCAATACAAAAGCAAACATTTGGTTTGGAATAATGTATACACTCGCGTAATTTCTATGTCAAACAATTTTAGCATGTTAAAAAAGTGAAAGCGAATATACATGTAAAGACCGTCGTGTTACATCTCTCTTGAGCAGTCCGTGCTCTTGATTCCATCAACGTTCACCGACGCTACTTGTGGTCACGTTTGAAGTGGCCCACACATACCATTACGTTGGGCGATAAATTTCTATCGGCGTTGACTTAACGTTGGACTTTACTAACTCATTACGTAAACGTGGCACATCTTGTTATATTAGTTGTTTGCTAGCCATTCTGTCGAATAATAGCTGCTTTTGAAATGAGAGCAGAATTACAGTGAAACCGCACACGGAACCTTTAACAGAATATGTTACACGGTTCTTAAAAGAAAGCGTTATCTTCGGGTTAATTATCGAGGATTAGATTAGTCTCTAGTTAAACTAATTAATGTTATTTAATATAAACAAGTTTGAGTCATATAATGAACTTATACTGAGAATATAATTTTATTTTATTTGAGGTTCACATACACAGTTACTTGAAAATTAAATAGCTGAACGTATGACAATTAAAAAATGCAATTATAATAATAGTATGAAACAGTTATTGTTCTGTAGAGAAATTAAAAAATGTAGAAATTCTACAACTGCAACCAGAATGCAAATGAAAACAAATTACCTTAATCCCACCCACATTTATTTTGCTACGAGCAAAAATCGTAAATTCACAGCAGCATCCTGACTCAATTTTAAATTAATTAGCAAACAACCTGGAGCTTAAATATTTTGAAAAAATAAATCTGTACAACAAAGTTAAAAATCAAAGTGATATAAGATTAAAAAAAAAAAAGAATACAGAAAATGTTCATTTTTTTATGTTATTTTTGGAGAAAATTTAGTTTTTTTAAAAGAAAAAACTTAAAACTTAGAAGTTTACAGAAATATAAAACTAAGCAAACAATAGAAGGGTCACATCGCATCAAGAATTTAATACAATCGAATTGGTTCGCAGGGATTGCTTGAGTTTGTTGATCCCATTATAACCGGGACAGAGAAGGTGAGATAAATTTCCGTACAAGTTCGATAACGAGGTAAGGTTGTCGAACAATCCAACTGTTAACGCCACAATGCAACCACGCGATTGCCAACTGGTCGAAGCGGCTCGTACAAGTTGGGCTCATTTTCAAGTTACGACCGATCGCTTTCGTAACAGTTAAGTTGGCGCTAGCAGTAAGTCAGATTGCACTTGAGTTGAGATGAGTTCAATCGATTAAACTATAGCGGCACGTGCAATTTGCAAAAGTTTATCATTGATTGCACAGCGTAACGGGCCGCGGATATTTGTAAAGTTACCGAAAGCGAGTTCACTCTAATCCGCTTTACAAGTCTTTCTACGACTTTTGCTGTGTCGTTTCTACTTCAACGGTAGTCAGACATTAGAACAAAAGTGAGGGGTCAAAAAATTAATTACTTTCTTCAGTCTTCGTGATTATTTAGTTTCAGATAACTTTTCCTGATGGGCCACATTTTTATATATTTTTTTGTTTCTTAAGAATAAAAAATTAGCTGTTATTTGTAAATTAGCCAAGGAAACAAAATCTAGCAAATTTCTTATAAGTGAAATGAAAAATTTTATTATATCTAATGCTGTAAGAATTAATGAAACATAATGTATTGATTCCGCTTTTTTAGCTTTCCTCTATCGATTTTTCCTAAAAATACTGTTTATATCTACACTGATACTGCATTATTTAACGTGCTTCATATTTTTCCGTAATTTTATACATTCACTTCAGCAATTAAGATGTGTATGTGTAAAAATATTTCAGTATTTTTACAGGTTTATGAATTTATTTTTTATTTGCTTGAGCCAAGAAAAAAAAAATTAAAAAAATTTATTAAATAACTACGAATAATTTAATATGGAAAATTTCAATTTCTCATACGAATCATCCATTTAATAATAAAGTAAAAAATAAAATCCTTCCAAAACGTATTTTTTTTAATTAAAATTAAAGCTTTTTGTTTAATTACTTTTTGTTATTTATGGCCATTCGGTTTTGCAATTACATAAATTTATTTGTTCATGTAACATACCATTATCTTTTTGTAAAATTAAAATTACAATTTAATATATTTGTTGTTAATTAAATAAAATTATTGTTCGATTTTTAGCTGATCTATACTACTTGTGTTCACACGATACAATAATAACATCCTAAACCAATCATGCCGTGCTCTCATAATGTAATTAAGTAATTTTAATGATATGCTTTAAACCTGTTCATAAATCAAGTTTTTCACGCTATTTCGTGAACTTAAGATGTCATTGAACTCTTTTTTATGACAAGTTTTTTTTTCAAACTTTTCGTCTTTGCATGCAAAAATTTCAAATCTTTCTAACAAATATTTTCTTACATTTTTAAGCACATAACAAAATTATTACCAACTGAAATTACAATTTTCACGGTCTACTTCACAAATTGTATAATTTGTTCATTTGATACCGATCAATGGACGCTATTCTGTTTGTTTTTAATTTAGCATTCATTGAAATCCTGTTTATTTTCATGATAGAGATATATGAACATTCGACAGCCGTCAAACTGCATTGTATTGCGGAACAAAAATGCCATTGTACGCGGTGATGAGTTCATGACAAGAAGATGGGAAACATTAATGCCCCACTGTTTGTCGATTTACTACAATTATGACGGTGATGATAATTCTAATTCATATACACGCACACGAATTACGTCAAGAGATGAACATCTGCAAGCAAATTAGTTACGATTTATAACTTGCGTAAATTGTGTATAGCATATGATAACAAAATATCATACAATTTTTACAAAATGTGAATATAATGATACGGCTTTATATTCATATTGTCCTTTATAATACATTCTGCGTAATAATTCCACCAATAAATATAAAACTGAAAATACCAAAACGTAATTATAACAATAATTTTGTCGAATGTAAAACTATTTAATTATTTATTAGGTTTAAAAACTCATGTTCAAAGTTCAATAATTAAACAGGCAGTACAGCCTGCTTATCAATATTTGTTATATTTCAGAAGCTAATTTGAATTATATATAAGCAAAAAGCATCGTATATTTTAACTATTAAAGAAGATTTAAATTTATACACAATATGTATTTTTTTACATGGCATGGATAGATTGTGTTACATATACGGTCACATAATATATTAACACATAGCTACGAATTTTTAAGTGCTGAAAAGCATAGCTATTTACTATTCAAAATTTAAGCTTTCTCCCTTGACTCTACATTATTTTATAATGTAACCTTAATCTTTCGTTTTTATTAATATATTAGTCTGAAAGCAGAGTTGCAAAACATCATACTTTAAAGTAGAGAAATTTAAATAAACTTTTAAATCAACACTACAAGTTATTACGTTTATATATTAGTAAACGAGTTTATACATTATTTTTACTGCTGTAGTGAAACAAAATATTGATTCAATTAATAATTTTCAATTGCATGCAGGTCATGTTGATCATATAAATATATTTAAATACCCGTTTTAACAAGTTTTTATACAATGTAAATAATCGTTAACAATTTCAATGGAAGATAAGTTGACAACATTTTTAACTTTTAATGGTAACAGTTTTCGCATAAAACATTATGACAAAATTTATTTATGTATGAAATGTATAATTTTTCCCAAAATCGAAAAAAATGTTTTTTCTTATAAAAGAGCAACACTGTCAAAAGATATATTTAAATAAAATGTAGTTTGCAATTTGCATTAATGCTCAAAATATTTCCTGTTACCTATACTGCCACTTTAAGCAAAAAAGTGAGTAACTGCAGAAAACAGTTTTCGCCGTAAAATCAAGTTAAGGTGAATATGTCAGTCGATTACAGGGTGTCTCTCTCACTCACAAATGAACTTCTATAGTTTTGTCTCTTTCCCACTTATGTGACTGATATGTTTGAAACAATGTTGTCGGGTCGGTATTAATTAAAAAAAATCCTTAAAAATAACGCAGCCAATACTGCGTGCCTTAGCCTAAAATGAAAACATTAGTGGCGCCACCCAGCGAACTAAAACTAGCGCGGAAGTTCATAAGTAGAAATATATTAATTCCAGCCCATATTTTTGGGATGACTCTGAAAATAATGAAAAAATTATTTTCAGCTCACGTCAATGACTCTGAAATTATAAATTTTGTCTTTAAACGCCTTGGAGAAATGGCTTTTTTTCACTGTTGACGGTGAAGAAAAGAAAAAGTAACATTTAACTTTAAAAGTGTCAACTTTTTTCACCAAATACAGTGTAAAAAAAGCTAATTTTACAGCCCTTGTAAGAAAAAATAAAGTACTCAATTTTTGAGAGAAGTTGACGATCATACGCAAGTGTATGACCCAACTCGCTTCGCTCGTTGGTCATTTCATACTCGCGTGGAAACGCCAACTTCTATCACATGTAAAATAAAAAAAATACCATGTTTTTGTAGACACCTCCCAATTTAAAACTTATTTTTTACTTTGGCTCACGTTCATTTTAACGACTCCAAAGTAAACTTTTTACTTTTTCAAATTCAGCTCACGTCTATCTAGACGACTCTGAATTTGAAATTTATTTTTTACTTTGACTCACGTCAAGTTTGACGACTCCAAAGTAAATTTATATTTTTTACTTTGGCTCACGTCAAGTTCGACGACTCCAAAGCAAACTTTTTAGTTTTGCAAATTCAGCCCACGTCTATTTACACGGAAAGATTGAAAACGTTGTGGTCGCTGTTTATCATAGTGATAGGCACTGTATGGCAGAAAAATAAAAAAATGTTCCGCTAATACAGTTCTCAGCACTGTGCGGACGGTGACA
>JABFPM010004700.1:0-12261 GCA_022817325.1 Idris sp. 1 HC-2018 | reverse complement strand
CATTTATAACAGACGGTTTCGCTTACATGTCTTGTTCCATTTAGCATGAAAATCTAAAAAACATCACGAATATAACCCGACATTTAAATGACTGTAACTGTGTGACAAATGGGTCAATTTTGATGTTTTTTTTTTAATTTGCTCAGAAAAGTCTACAATTTTAGAATCTGGCACGTAAATGTATGTTCGTTGGGCACACAATCCCGAGGATCACGAAAAAGTTCTTCAAATTTCATTTTTTTACACTCATTTCTTCATTTGGTCTAAGTTGGAGTTCATTTCGATAATCTGTTGCAATGTTATGATCCTTTGAATGTTGAGAAAAATTTCAAAAATTTAGGCTGGCCCTTTTTTTTGACGCGAAGTGTATTTGTAATATTTCTAAAAGCATTATAATTGATATTGAACTTAAGAAACAATTTTAATAGCAATAAGATTCCTGAAATATTTGTTTCATTGTACATATTAAAAGCACAAAATTATAAATTTATTGTAATACAAAATGTTAATATAGTTCTTATAGACTTACCTATTGGAATTTGCACTTCAATTTTTCTGTTTTCTTATTTTCCCTCTCTTTTTGCACAAACTGGAACTTTTTTCACATTCCGAAAAAATTTTCAGTTTTATTTACAATATGAATTAGGTTTGAATAATGAAATACATTTTTGAGAAGTTTTTAATAACTTAAGCTAATTTTAAAATAAATTATGTATTGGTAATTTCTGTTAAATAATTTTTAAAAAAATTTTTTTAAAAAATATTTTCATAAATTCAATAAATATTTAAAAATGAAAAAGATCATATGAATGTATAACGTACGTCCTTGCAACTTTCCAAATTTGTTACTATAGATGTTTCACACATGTTGCTACAAGCTTTTAATTTTGGTTCAAGGGACATCTGCTTAAGGTTTTTTAAACGTCAATGACTGAGGTTTGCTAAAAATAAAATTTTTTAGATACGTCCGACAAACATTCAACTGATCCTTAAATGATCAAGTCTCAACCTTCTTTAGATATATTTCAAAGCGAACATTTTTACCTTTATTAGACCTTCAACGAACCTAAAATAATATAAAAATAAGGTTCTCAAGAGCTTCGGGTAGACCGATTAAGATCTAAATTGAAGCTTCAACGAAGCTTCGTGTTCTCTTGGGGTGCGTTATCAAAGAGTACGGAGGACCAACAAATGTGGAATCAAATGTTGTGTGGAAAAAAATTTCTGATATTTATATGATAGATGCTTTTGGAAATTTCTAAAAAACAATTGAAGAAGACATAAAGAATGCACAGTATGGCAAAAAAAGTACACTTCGCATTCTTTCGGGAACCGACAGTACAAATCCGTATTTTAAAGCAGTATTTGTATTGGCTTTGGCAAGTGAGTATTATTTATCGGGTGCAAAATTTTTAATACTTAATCTACCACATTTGGAAATGAATTTTTTTTTTCTAAATATATATGTTTTAATTAGAAGTAGTCATTTATTTATGTTTATAAAATATGTATTTATTTATTTAATTAGGAACCCTGGATGAAGCTCAACAAAAATGTGAAGATATGAAACAAGGATTAGGAAAACGCCTCAAGGTACCAAAAAAGCCATCAGATACACCATTAATACGGCATCCTAGTCAAAAAAATATTTCAGCAGCTGTACAAGCGTTGGAGAAAAAACAAGCATTGCAAAAAAAGGTCTTACTTATTCATATTATATTTATCATTTTATAAACAAAAACATAAAAATAATACAGTCATTAACACGGTTCAAAAATATTAATCAAATTCTTACAGGAAATGAAGAAAAAAGCACAAGAGGTTCAAACTACAAAAGCTAATGCACATTTTTATAATATCATGAAAACATCTTCAAAACTTGAAACATCAACAAAAATGGTAATTTCTTTAATATGCTTATATATTTTTGTGCTGTTGTCTCTCCTTATCTTGAAATTGCATTTTACTTGAAGCTTTTTCACAAAAATATTTTAAGAATGGCCTTTAACTCATTTTATGTTGAGAATTATTAATCAGATTTTTATTGGAAAAAATTGTATATTTTAATTTTGATGTTTTTGCAGACAGAAGTTGAAACGATTAACAACACTAACAGCGATTTTTTATCGACTAAATTGCAACGACAGCCTCTTGAAGAAATATCATATAATTTATTAAGCCAGGTCTAAATTATTGAACATGAAAAACCTTACGAATAATGTGTTTAATCATAAGAAATAAATTTATTGGAATATCTTTGAAAATAGTGGAAATACTACATATGAATTTCAATTTACAGGTACCTTTTATTGAGCAGGAACAAAATATATTTCAAAAATCCAGTTTTGATTCTCCGAGGAAATCAAGAACTAGTAACAAGGAAACCACTTATGATCCAGTTTTATCACAAATATATCATATATATATTAAGATTATCTGTAATTACTATACAATAACAGTATCCTTTCAAAATATTTATTAACAAATAACTTTTTTACATTATGTATACAATATAGAAGTTCTACGCCCGGCTCTGTCACATTGTGAAGTGGAAAGACCCTGACGATTATGGTTTTAATTTCGACGACCGAATTATTCACGAAGTGGATGAGAAATCGGCAAGTCAGGCTGCTGAACTGCGCCCGAATGACCGAATCATCGAAGTCAATGGTATTAACATAAGTGACGTCGAACACAAGCAAATTATCTACATGATGAAACTCTTTCCTAATGAGCTTAGGTTGCTCGTCGTTGACCAAGAAACCGAAAAATATTTTAAAGACAACAATATAGTAATTCATGGTACCATGCAAAATATTAAAAAGATGAAGACACCAGCAAAGAATGTTGAGCCAGAGGTAATGTTTGGATAGAACTATTCAGGGCAAAAGCCTCTTTAAAAACAAATAAATTAAAAAAAAAAATTTAAATCCAATAATATTTTCTTTAAATGATATACTGTGGCAAACATAAGTAATGTATTAATTATTATAAAACTACTTAAATAAACAAAATTTTATAATTTTTTAGGATAGCATTAGTAGTGAAAAACAAAAATATTCTCAAGAAAATTTTTTCGAGAATTAAGTCTCTTGTATCAAAAGTATTTAAAAAAATTGTTTTTAAATTTCAGAAACAAGATAGTACCATTTTAAATATAAACGGATATTTCAATATTTTACAATACTATTTTTATAATTTTTAGGCCATATCTCAGTCAGTAAGAAAGAACGTTACTAAGAGGGGAAACTCTGATTTTTTAATTCCTATTTCAACATCTGCTTGTTCACCAAAAAAGGTTAATCATTTACATTCATTTTATAATAGAAATTTATATACATAATTTATTACTTTTAAGTTTACCTCTATTTTACTTTAGCGAATGATATCCCAAAAAAAACTCGTACAGTAGAAAAAGGAAAAAGCTGTGAAAGAAATGTTACTTCTTTTCCGAAAACGCCAATATCTACTGTCACGAACATGTTGAGCAAGGTAATTTTTATGGAATTAATCATAAACAACTTATTTTTATTTTTTAATTATATCTTCAATGACTTTATAAAAATGTAAATAAGTATATTCAATTTCATATTCAATTTACATTAATACATAAATTTTGAATGAAATTTGACACATCAACAATATTGATTTTAATAATTAATATAATAATAACTAACAAGTAACGTTTATAAAAATATATAATAAATTGTATAAAATATAATGATCATATTCATGATATAATGTAATTTATATAATTTTATAAATCAAATTTTCTTTTTCTCATCAGATACTCATTTTTTTTAAAAACCAAATATTTTTTTAGACAAATCTTTTTAAGACATCAGAAATGAAATTAATTAATTAAAGGCGATACAATTTTTATAACTTTATCTTATATATTAAAATTATTATTTTGTTTATTGTAGAGTCCTTCTAGTAATCAGTATCAATCGAATAAACCAAGCACTATTACTTCTTGGCCGGAAACACCGAGAACTTCAAGAATTTGGCCAGCAGAGGTATATAAATCTGTTTAATGAGTTCATTTAAACTTAAACTAAGAGACTATTAGAAAATAATTGTTTGATATGTTTATAAATATTACAATGATTTTTTTAATATAATTTACAGAGCTTTGAGGAAAATGTTTTGCCTGAAATTGATAATACTTCTTCGATGGCTTTAAATGACGAACAACGAACACTTAGGGTAATCGAAGAATTTATCATGCTTTGCATTACTAATACTTTTACTTTGAATATTTAAATAATTTTGGAGTTGAAATATATGTACAATAATTGTTATTGTGTTTTAGACTCAACATAATGAATTAAACCTAAATAATAAGTTGCCTGTTGCTGTATTGAATTTGAAACTAGAAAAATACCAGAAAGAAATTAAAACGTTGCAGATAAATTTAAAGCAGAGAGATGAGACAATCGCAGTATTAACAAAACGTAATGAATTATTACAGGGAAATCCTGTTTCTTTTGCAGTATTTGAAAGAGGAATTAATTTCATCGTGTCACAAATAAATAATTTAGGAAACAAAATAGCTAATTCAAGTAATTCCAAAGATGAAAGTGAGGACCAATATAATTCTTATGTTTCAAAAGCTGGAATCAAAGTTTCTCGAGAAGGTTATGTAAGTTGCTGCTTTTTGTTAAGTTTCTAACGGTATTACATAAAATAATATGAACATTATTTTTTGGCACACAAGGTTTTAAATTATTAATTTTTTTTTAATAATATTACAAATAATTAGAATATTACCATTAGTAGGCAGAAAGACATTTTTTTACACAAATATTTACTTTCATCTTGAATTATAGGTTTACATATCAGGAGTTAAGCTAGCAGTAAAGAGTTGTCTGAAAGCTATCACTGCAGAAAATATGAGGAAAAGGAGCAACTGGGTAACGAGTGGATATTGGTCGCCAGAAAAAAGACCGTATTTAACATTTGCTACAAATGATCCAAATAAATTGGTAATTACTGATGAAGACGTACAAAATGTTAAGAGTAAGTTTAAATTATGAAATAAATTAATAAATTTTACATTGGTTGTTATCTCTTTATTAGATGGCTTTATTACTTTTTTAAAATCGAAATAATTTTGTCAGAAGTTTGTTTGAAAAGAAAACAACTTCCAACTGGGGACAAACAAGACATTGAAAAGTATTTGCGAGATTGGATATCTGTTAAATTAAGAGGCGATCGATATCGTAAAAACCAAAAAAGTTGCCTAAATTCCGAAGAACCCACTGAAGACGATGAAAATAGTGATGAAGAAATAGAAGAAGCGATGGAAGATGATATTAACTGGTTAGATGATCAGAATAGTGAACAAGACGACGAGAACGAAGATAATTAAGGAGACTGAGTTGGAAAAACTTTTATTTTATAAATTATTTTATATATAAAATAACCAATTTTCTATCAAAAAAAAAATTATTTATTGATTTGCATGCAATATCGTTCAGTAATATTATGTAAGCCTAATAAAATTTTAGCAATATCTTATTTATGCGATTTATTTATACTAAACAAACCTTCATATTATAATTTTTTGTTGAATGATTTTCAAAATAAAAAAAAATTAATGAATATAATATCAACATTTTTAGATAATAAATATTTATGCATTTTAAGATTTCACGTATTTTATGATAAGTATACTTAAATAAATAACTGAATAACAAAGTTTTTACTTTATTCCCATTTTCTTTATCGATTTAAAATAAAAATTATAATATTCCAAAATATAGCGTAAAAATGACTATTTTATGAGTTTTATTTCTAAAAGCAATTTTTTTTAAAATTTCTACATATCTGTTGTCAAACTGCTGGAAATTTGAATTTGGAAAATTTGTTAAATATTTTGTTCATGGAAATGCAGCTTATAACCTCATTGCTTTGAGCATCGTGAACTCAGCTGCGCAAAGTCAGCACATCAAATAAAATCATTTTTTTAATATATTTTTATTTAATTGAATTTTCAATAAATAATACAGTTTTGAACATTTTTTATTCTAATCTAGTTATTTGCAACTCTCGAATATCATTTAATTTACGTTTCAGGTGATTTATTATCAATTTTGAAGCGACGTCAGTTTTCGGAAAAAACGGACGGTCAGCTGACCGTCCGCCTCAAACCGCGAGGGTTTACAGATTTAAATGAAGAATCCACAAAAATGCTGTTTATTTACATCTATTCTTTATCTGAATAATCGTTGTTTACATTTTCTACTTTCACAAAAATACAAAACTAACAAAATGTATAAAATATTTTAAAAAATATACATTTAAAAAAAAAATGTAAACATACATATAAACACATTTTAAAATAATATAACAAAAGTTTATATTTGATTAAATTAGATTTATTAACATAAAATTTCTAATCTGGCGCCTATTTGTCCTGTTACCGACATCAACACAGTCATGATAAGAAAAAAGTTCACAAATGCCAGCCAAATGCATGATAAAATGTGTATTTTAAAACAACACATTTATGTTTTAATACTAAATCATCAGTCAAGCAATGTGCAAGGTGTGCTGAAATATTACGAGATAAAGATGGCTTGTGAATTAATAATAATCAATTATTAGTTTTTCGAACGTTGAGAAAACTAGCTTACAGCTTTTGATATAAAATAAATAGAACAAAATTTGTAATTAAAACTAGAAAATTGCAAATAACATTTTAGAATGTTTGATTTCACACATAATTGTAAAACGTCGTAGATGTTTAAACGAGGACATTTCTGGAATTAAAATAGATAAGAAACTATATTTTCTTAATATTTATAAGATTTAATAACAACAATTTTGCAAGTTTAAATGTAATGAGAATGTGTAAACATATTAAACTTTTGATCCGAAAAGTCTTTTTAATATTATTATAAAAATAACAAAAAAATAATAAAAACAGTTATTAATAATTTCTGCTGATAATTTGTTTGCGAAACTTTGACATATGAAATCCGAACAATTTTCAATTAGCTTTGCTAATATTTTGTATAGAAAACAATGTGTTTTATTTGTCGGGTTTTTCATACAAATTCAATAAAATAATGTAATATTTACTTATAAACCATATTTTTTAAGTTTCTATTTTTTCCTAAAATGATAAAAAAAATTTATTTGTTTATCAGAGAAAAAGGAATTATTTCAATAGCAAAAGTTAATAAAACTAGAGAATCACGGTTTTGCAGATTAAATTTAATTTTCTCAAATAAATTAAATTAAAATTAATTTTTAAAAATGTATACTTATTTTTTTAGTTTTAAATAATTTAGCTAACTGGTTGAAGAAACTCATTCAGATTTAGCACTGAATGAATCTGTTTATTGAGCAAACAAAAAAGACAAATCACTTGAATAACCAAATTCAAAAGAAAAACATCATTTCCTTTGAAGAAGAAGAAGAAAAATATTAAATTGAAAATAACTTTTGAAAACGTCACTGTGAGTGATAAGATTTTCAAGAAATATATTTGTTAAAAGAGAACAATTTAAAATACAGCAACTCAGCTTAATATATCAAGCATTGTATTTCCAAATTTCGCTCCAAATCTTTCTGTCATAATAAACACTATTTACACACACAAACGTGATCATCAATTGTAAATTTTCTTTTCATCCACGTGTTGCGATAAATTTGAAGATGTTAAAAGAAACCCTTAAGAATTTCAAAAAGTAAGTAAATAACAATTCAAACTAAAAAAATTGCGACTAAGAAAATGATTATACAAAATTCTTTTATAACAAAATAAATTAAAGTCACCTCGATGCTTTTCAGCGTTTAATTTACTTAAAAAATAAAATAATTAAAAATGAACAAATTTTTGGAGCATCTACCAATATGTCATATCTGTTTAAATCCCCTGGACATGCTCACCAATCGGATATTGCCATGTCAACACACTTATTGCGAAGACTGTCTCAACAAATGTGTGCAAAAAACCGGATTTCTGCGATGTCCAGAGTGTCGTCTGCGTGTTCCAAAAAAAGTAAAAGAATTGCCACACAATTTGACTGTAAATCGGTTGCTGGAAAGCTTATCGAATCTTGATCCTACTACCAATGTTAATAATTCTCCCAAAATAATCACCTATCATCAAGCTCTAGATCCTTCTGCCAGGTCTTCAACATCTTCAACTGGGTCCTATCTTAGAAATTCCATCAGCCCCATTTGTAGGTTCTCTGGTAGCTCAGTATCTAGAGCGTCAACCTGTTCATTTAAATCCAATGATTCAGGCAGAAGTTCTCCAGGGTCAGATTCTTCAGGCATAAGTTTCCCATTAGAGTCACCTCCTCCCCCCAAAGCAACGAGGGAATTTCCTGAAAAAGCTCACTTGACTTTAGGTGCTAAAAACCTTCGGACTGAACTCAGTAAGAAATTCAATATTTTATATATTAATACAGCATTGATTTAGTTTTATCCTAAATTTGGTACATCTAAATGTCAGTTTTGAACATCAAACTTGATTTGTAATATTATTAAAAAATTTTTTTTATGCAAAATTAATCTAGGTTTAAATCTAGTTGACTGGTCAAAAACTGACAGACTGGCTGCAGCAATGGGCAGATCAGTTCATTTGTGGAATAGTAAGAAATTAAAAACTGAAAAATTATGTAAATTAAGTGGCGAAGATTACATAAGTTCGGTGGCCTGGAAAATGAATGAACCGATTCTGGCGGTTGGTACCAGTACAGGTTCAGTCGAACTGTACGACTGCAATCAAATGAAAAAAATTCTAACTCTGTCAGCTCATCCTGCGAGAGTGGGCTCGATGTCTTGGAACTCCAATATTTTGAGTACTGGTTGCAGGTACCAACTATAAATTATCTTTTTTCCATATCTCCAATCCCATTTCTGTAAATACATTTTACTTTAGGTTTTATCAATTTTGCAAAATATGAATCTTGATCTATCCATCCATTTTTTACCAAGATTTATTATTTTATTATTTAAAAAACAATAAAGATCATTTTTGCTATTCCAAATGTACTTTTATGAAAACTTAAATTTTGATCTTGGGAATAGGCGACAATACTTACTTTTGTTAATTTAAACAGATAGGGAGACAATTGTTCCAAAACAAAATTTTCCAATCCCTTTTTTCCAAATACCAATTTTCCAATATACACAATTTTTCAAAATAAACTTTTCCAATACTATTTAACAAAAATAAAGGTACAAAAAATATACAAATATATCTGTATAAATTATGTAAATTTAAAGTTAAAAAGGTTAAAAATTGATATAGTGTCAAGTGGCTTCATTGGAAAAAATGGATTGGAAAAATTGTCGTACAATCATTTAAAGAACAATAATCGACTTTTTCATAATTTAAAAAAAAGTTATATAAAGAAATAGATAAAGTTTACAACAAAATTTGCAAAATAGGTCTGGACAAATAATCCAGCACGATTCAAGATGTAGCAGTGGCGATCGAATATCATCCTTCAGTGCTCATCGAGGTGACATTTGCAATATGAAGTGGTCTACAAATGGAAAGTACCTGGCAAGTGGGGGCACTGATAATTCGTTGAAAATTTGGTCGATGGCTCGTGGACAAAACTTTGCATCAATTCAACAAAATTATTCGTTGAATCAGCACAAAGGTTTAGTGAAGGCTCTGGCCTGGTGCCCCTGGTTCCCAAACATTTTAGCCAGTGGCTCCAACGATGACGATGGAAATATTATCTTCTGGGACATTACCAATGGTTAACAAAAAAAATAAGTACAAAACAAATACTTAAATAAACATAATTTAAATTTGTAAATTAATTTTAGGCGAAATTTTATACACAATGGAGTCAAATATGCCAGTAACTTCTCTCGTCTGGTCGAGTAAATACAAAGAAATCATCTCCAGTTATGGCTGCAAACCGTATTCCATAGAAATGCACAAGTATCCATCGATGGAAAAAGTTGCCTCTGTGAGAAGACACAAAGATCGAGTGCTGCACTTAGCTTTGTCACCAAATGAATCGACTTTGCTGACTGTGAGTGCTGACCAGGCATTAAAATTTTGGAAACACTTTTAGATTTTGATGAAAGATTCCCATGAGACGAATAATTAAAAATTAAGACGTATTTATAAATTAACAACCTTATAATTATTGGGAATTTTTTATATTTTGAAATTATTTTATATTATAAGATTAATTAATTATGGATTATTAAACATTTTTTGAATTTTATTCCGCCATACTTTTTTTATTTCCTTAATTAACTTTAAAAAACTAACTTGATATCATTTTTTTTCTATACTTTAAAAACTTGAAACGAAAATGTTTATTATTTTAAAAATATATATATACAATACAATAAAATAGTAATAAAGTTTTCATTTCTCGTTTTACAAAAGTAATTTCTAAATTGTTCAAGGTAGGTATCGATGAATTAACAATAAATTTTCTTATCAAACGGTGTTTCCATATTGATATTTTATTATGCAAATTCATAGTTTTATCATTATCACTTATAATGAACTCTTTTTCGCACGCACATTCAGTGACTCGAACGCTTCCGAGACGAAAATTGATGATTTACGCACTTTAACAACTGTAAACATGTTTCATTCATAAAAAATTCACAGCATAATGAAAGGAAAAAAAAATGATAATAATATTTAGAAGGCACCAAAAAATGGCCCTGCAATGCAACGTCCAAAAATAACGGTACTGGAAGATTATCTGCGAGCAATAATTATAATAATAAGTAAAAAGAATTTGAACCAATTTAAAAATCCAGCCTCATGTCACAAAATTTATATTTTTAATTTTTAAATTTAAATTTAAATTTTTAAATTTTAAAATTAAATTTAAATTTTAATTTAAAAATCATTCGATTACTCGTGACTTTCTCAAAGTATCAAAAAAAAAATTTGTTTTAATTTTTTCGATACACATTGTCAGTAATTATATATACATTTTGATTTGTGAATCTATGTATCGAGTATTTGTAAATTATACATTTAAAAATAGAAAAAAAATTATTTTAAAAAACAATCGAAGAGCATATTTCAGAATCTACGTTGTTTTTTTACTGAAAAATATTACCCAACAAAATTTCCTCACTCACATCCGAAGCTCTAAGATAATGTAATTCTTTTCTTCCAAAAACATTTGACGATAATTATTATTATTATTCTGTTTCACACACTCGCACATCCACAAGTGTCACACGTCATAAAATATATAATACAATTCTTCTCCTCTTGACTTCCTTCTTTTTATCTCCTTTTTCTTACAGGATTCAAGCGATCTGTTCAAAAAAAATTAATTTTTTATAATTACATTTTATGTCACGTATGTAACTTGTTATATATATATATATAAATATATATATGTTTTATGTGGAATGAGTTAAGACAGAATCCCTGTAGTAAGTTCAAAGAATTTAAAAAAATCGCTATTTGTCCTAGTTGTTTTGTGTATATAATATATCTAAAGATTTTTTTTACAATATTTTTTTTTACTTTCTTGATAGTTTTTCTAGAAAAAATGCCAAAAATTTGAGATTAAATAATAATGATAATAATAACGTTTCTTGTGCTACAAATAAAATTATGTACTTATTACAAGGAGTCTAGTTTTATTTTATTTTAGAATTCATAGGTGACGATTTTTAAAAAAATTGCAAATAAAAAATTTCGTAATAAAGTATATTTTGTTAAAAACTTTGAGTATACAAAAAATTTCTCTTTAAATTGTTGCCGCATTTTGTATTTATTTATATTTCATTTAATTTTTTTAAGTATTAAAAATACAACTTTTATCGCAATTAAAACAGGTCCTGTGAATAGTTGAAAATATTTTGTAAACAAATTAAAATTTTAAATTAAATAAAAAGAATTTTCAACGCTCAGCACTGTCCCTGTTTCACACTGTACAAAACACCGCTAAATACAATTGTTTTTGAAAAGTCTCCAATGATTTTTTAGAATTTTTTTTTACTTACAATAAAAAATAAATTTTGATCTCCTGTCATCGCTCAAAAATAATTTTTTTTGGAGGGTTGAAATGACAGTCGATACAGTGATTTTGAAATTTTTATTCAAGTAGAAATGGCTCTCGCTGATTCCTGCATAAAATATGTTTGTACCCCCTAAAAAGAAAAAGAACTTTCAGGGGGTAACAAATTAAAGTTTTTCGTCGTCGCATTTTGACAAAAGACATCTAAAATAATGGAGGACGGGAACGGGAATTGGAGAATTTGAACGAAAAAAAAAAAAAAAAAAATAAA
>JABFPM010004699.1:0-12265 GCA_022817325.1 Idris sp. 1 HC-2018 | reverse complement strand
CATGATGTATTGAACAAAAATGAAGAGATTAATATTGGTCGTTTATAAAATACTTGTTAATAAAAATGAAAATTTCAATTTATACCTTCAAATATAAATTAATACAGATTACAATTCTTTATTTCTACAATTAAAAAATAACAATTTATTTTTTTATCAAAACTAAAATAATACATGTATTTTCACACTTAACACCATTTGTAATTGATACAAAATTCTCAACTAAATCTGTGTCAAGATGTAAATTTAAATGTTAATTTAAAGAAAGAAACTTTTTCGGAACTATTTGTCTTCCTTTTTGTTCGAACAATTGAACTCAATAAGTTAAAGACAATTAATATTGACAGGGTTTTCGAAGAGCAACAATACCATTTGGCTGAACATTGAGACATGCAGACAGAGAGATAGGTATACACAGGCTGTTAAAAAATCTTGGACGAGAATACCGCCCTTTGGCTCTAGTTAACAATGGACTGAGGTTCGCGTGTGCAAGGAATCAAGTGTACTCCGTTTCACAGATACACACGTGCATTTGTGCTCACACATAAGCACTCCCTTTCCCTGGAGGGTGGAGGGTGTGCATGCATAATACAATGACCCCGCTAAGTACTATTTTAAAACAATGCAAAAATTGCTTTAGGGGATAAAAATGAACGAGGCAGTAGTAGCTAGGTGTATTTTTCTCTCTCACTTCTTTGACGAGAACGCGCACGTACACGCGGTCCGCTACTCGCGGTAGTTATCCACTACCCTTCTTTCAGACTACACTAGCCTCAAGCTTACGCTACAAAGCTCTAAGCCTTTGAGTCGCAGTCTCAACAGTATACAATAAGGCGTCCGACTTCCTTTTTTAACATCTCCGCGTTCTTTGCTTGTTCTCTTCTTTTTTACATCAGCTTCAAGTGCTGTTCTGCAATAATTCACTACATTGACCTAAGTTGCACGAAATTTTTTAATCTTATTGCATATGCATTATGTTCTTATTTGTTCAAAATTATTTACACAAAGTAATTGTACTGCTTTTGTCTTGGGCTTTTTGTATTTTTATATTAATAAATAAACGTTAGTTGAAGTTGTTTTTAAAAAGATGGATCATGAAAGTTACAGCTAAGAAATAAAAAATTAACAAACTTTTGCTTGACATTTTAAGCTGAAAAATTATTTTTTTAAAATATGCTTTTTGTATTGTAATGTGTTGGAAATTATTATTGGGTTTTTTATGAATCATTATGAAAAAGGAATTCTATGTTTCACTGTGATAACTGAAAGTAACTCTTCTTTTTATCTTGTAAATTGGAGAATATTTGGGGCATTCCATGTCAAACGTGCCACAACCCAAAAATTTTTTTTCAGTTGTTAAATTCGAATTGAAAAATTAATGTTAGTATGTAACAAAATGCAGGTTCACACACGAAAAAAAAATTAACACAGATTATGGTTGTCAAATCAACTTATAAATCAAAAGTAGATATTAAAATGAAAAATATTACAAAAGAAAATAAGGTCAGTTTGTATACATTTCGACCCGTTTAATTTCTATAAAAGTTGTTTTAAACTATCAATTTAAGTCTTTATTTTATTATATCAAAATTCCAGAGAAGTAAAATAATTTCGTTTTAGATTTAGTATTCTCAAAATTGAGTAAAAACATAATCTGTCAAATATCTCTAATTTCAAAAAAAATTTTAATTTTAAAACGACATATTTAGAAGCAAATATTAATTTTACTAATCTGGAATTTCGATTTTCATCTTAATATCTATTTTTAATTTTTATACTGATCAGATAATCATAATCTATGTTAAAAAAGCTTTTCATTTATCTATAATAAACCTAAATTTTATTCAATTAAATTTTTAATATTATTTAATTTTTTTAAAATGAAAATTTTTAGGTAGTGATACATTTGTCGTGGAATGTTCCATTTGTATATATTGTAAATGAATGATTCATAATTTGAAAAAATTCTGCAAACTTTTTTTTCAATATTTAAAAACGAAGTGTTTCAAATCCAAACACGTTTTTAAAACTAGGAAACATAAAGTGTTTGAAATGTAATACTTGAAAAATTTCACAAATTTTAGTTGCGAACTATATCAAGTGTTTTGTTTCAAAATATGTGTTTAGAAAAAAACATGCAAGTATAGATATATTTTTTATGCTTTTCGTTCCATGGTTATAACCAAATTTTTACAGTGCACTTTTCTGTCTAGGATAAAAGAAAAAAAAATTAAACGAACAAATATTTTCTCGAAATGGAAAAAAAAAATTTATTTTTACGTATCAAATCAAGTTTTCGGTTTTAGACTTTAGTTTCATAAATGCAATTTTTTCCATTAATTTCCAGTCAGTTTGAATTTCCACAATAATATAAATAATTTCAGTTTCAACGTTAAATTTTTTTTAAACAGTCACATTTTTATACTCAAAATCCAAAACATTTTTCATTGCAAGACACTCCAAATTAGCTTCACTGCAAAAACAAATGTTTAATTTAAAACATTTTTGTAGTCACTTTTGAAACATTTTCAAGTGTTTACATTTTAACCTATCTTTTTAACATAGGAAACACTTAAAGTGTTTTACAAAAGTGTTTAAAATAAAACACTTGTTTTTGCAGTGTTTACAACTGAAATCAACTCGATCAAATCAAATATCAAAAATTTATTCAATAACCCAAGCCTGGATCAAAAAATAATCAAACTGTTCAAGCAAAATGACTAGAAGTCTCGCAATATCTTATTACATAATACATTTTGAAATCTGTTCAGCGCACATAATTAAAGTAGTTGGCCATCCTATTGTATCCGATTGGCGCATGAAATTCGATAATTTTGTCTATTTTAGATTCGCATTATAAGCAAAATGTTAATAGTTGCTCTGGCGTGAAACCAATAATCGAGCAGTGCAGAGTTGTATATAGATTAGAAGGATGAGTCAGCGCAGCCAATACATACCTTAATAAGAGCCCTGTCCTGTACTATAACGTTACATGTATAAACGCTTGGCATACATTTCCTAACCACATTTGCTTGTATTTGCTGCAAATGTGCCAAAGTGTTAGAACTAACGTTACATTCACTAATGCGAACTCTAATAATGGAGTTTAATCGAAACGTTCGAAGGTTCTAATGAAACATTATGCAAAGATATTGGGTTCAAGCAAATCACAGCAAATTATGAATCCGAAATGTTTACTTCAACAACACCTCTAAAAACTTTTCGCAACATTTCCTTAAAGTGTTCTAGAAAAAATTTCCAACTCAAATGAGAATTTCATAAATTATTTATTTACAAAAATAACCATTCTAAAGCATTCCTCAAAGCTGCTCTAAATGAACGGAGCAGGCAAAGTTTTCGTGGAAATTTTGGGGTTATCGACACGTCATTTTTCTCGCGCATTCAAGCCCCCTCTCGCAGTTAATCAAAACTTCTTAGGACATTCGCAGTTAAGTTGCATGACTTGAGCCCGGTTAAGTTTTACACTGTGCATCATCCTGTTTAGTGACGGCGCAGTGGGTTCGGTAGAGCGGCGGCCATCCGTAGTCCACAGGCTGTAGTCACGTAATTAGGTAATTAAAATTAGATCTCGCATCAGCCAGAAACTCAATTAGCAATTAAACGTGGCATTTTCTCTAATTACGATACGTTCTCACTAATTACAGTAGCTAACCTGGCTGCCACCCACCTCCTTCTCGTTCGTTTCCTGTGCCGAACTCTTGTACATGTGTAAACGACTTGTAGTAGTGGGGAAACGAACTAGAATTAACTCCCGGGGCCCTGGCAGACCCAGCTGGGTATCGATAATAATTGTTCCCTTTAAATGTGTACTCTTTCGTTCATCAAATTCTAACGACTGCCGTCATTATTCAGCGATGTCGACAATTAGCCCAACAATTTCCACCTTTTTTTCCTTCTATCCTTACCAAAATTATTTTTATTTGTTTTTTATTTCCTTCGTTTTGATAACTTGAAATTATGATTTACACGTCTACGTTAATGTGTCGTCAATAAGCATTGTGAGATCAATATTTAGACTCTTCGTTTTTTTTTATTTTATCTCGTCGAATTTCCTTGCCGCGATAAATCACGATTATTTGAAGCTTTACACCGCCGGCCGTATATTTTACTTAGGTAGTCACACGGCTGGATCACCAGCGCGGCCACTTTTTTCAGCGCCCGACACCACGCGGTATTACATTTTAAATGCTTTTGAATAGCAATAGAAGCATGTCTGTGACGTTTCACAGTGTTACCTAAACCAGCCTGTCCACAAGACAATTTGGGCCCAGAAATGAACGCTGTCAGGATCTTTATTTGCAGGCTTTTCGCAGTAACTTTCCGGCCAAGAATTATAATTAAGAGCCTCCTCTTGTGTTCTACCGTGTTACACTTCGTGTGATATTACATTCCATTGGATCAATTTTCTAATGGCTTTTCAGCAATCAAGTAACTTGTGGCGTGCTCTTTTTTTGGCAGTAAACTTTTTCAGCATTTAAATGTACTGTGAATTTGGGAGTTAATTTTTTAAATAAATTGTAATTCATTAAGTTTTAATTGTACATACAATAATTGTACGAGAGAATCGAATGTATAATCAAAATAACAATTATGAAAGTGATGACGAAATATAATTATAAAGCTGCAACACACGCAAAAGGGAGGCGTCCCTTTCTTTCGAAATTTGTTTTTTATTATAATGAAGTTTATAATGTTACGGAATATGATGAAATAAAAACGATGATATAAAGCACGCAAGGGATTCAATAAGAAACAGTTACAACGAAATTATTTTCCCAAAAGGGTAGTAGGTGCTAATTATTAAGCACCTTTTTTAGGGAATATTGATAATAATAAATGACAGTTCACATTTAATTAAATGTGATGATTGGTGATTCCATTTCCATGCTATAATGATTTTAATTAAAATCAGGTTAATTAATATTAATTATTTTTGTAATTTGATGTTAGTTATTGATTCAACTTTTGTCACGAAACAAATTTTGTTCACTGTTTTGTTTTTTATCTTAAAAAATAAAACGACGTAACTTATGATATTTGAAAACCTTTAAAAATTTTGAAATATTGTTAAATGTTTATCTATGTGTGAAATCGTTCATAATATAATTCTGAAATTATTTGAAAATGATTATTCATTTGGGTAAAAAAAATTGCCAGATCATTTGCCGTTGAATTTTTTATATTAAACCTTGCAAACATAATTTGAATAATCATTTCCTTGTTATTCAACTTTGAATATAAAATTTTGAGGGAAGAGTCACAGAGCTTTTATTGAACGTACCCTGTAGAGACCTCTTCAACCCTTGTACGGTTCCACCCTTACAATTACCCCAGCATTAAAAACGTGATGTTAATTTCCTTACACCGAACCTCTAGCACCCCTTCAAATCAATCGATTAGTAATTCCGTGCTTGAGTGCCGAGTATGAATGCTCAGAGAAGTAGTTTCATGAATAGAGAATTATAATTGCGTTGCATTATTGAAATGAAATAAATACTAGCGTTGTATTTTTTTTGTTTCCAACAAAAATACAAAAAATGTTAACCTAGACAAGACACAACATTTCACGGGACAGTATATGCAGTTGCCTGTGACACAAATTCTGAACTTAACTTGAAATTCCACAATGGTTCACCGTTAAAAGTTGGGTTCTTGACCATTGTTCTGTGTGTTTCACAAGGGATCTCTCCCCCCGTGCGTGCCCAAGTGGTCCGAACGCATAATACAGACGCGGCGACTCGCGGCAGCATAATTAGGGGTTCGAAAGGGGCGAGGGAGAGGAACGACGCAGAAGAGGCTGACAGATGTGGGAGCATTGTTTTATGAGGTACGCCCTCCTTTGCTTCTCTGTCTCCAAACTGCACCCCAGTGGCGTGCTGGGATTTAAAATAGGGTCCGCGAGTTTCACTGAAAATCATTATCAATGTACTCGCGAGACGTGTGAATTTCTCTGTTTAGATTCTGATTTGATAGTAGTTAGAATTCAAATTGAAAATTTTGTTAGGCCGCCATCCGGAGCATATCTTGAGTCGGTGATTGCGTTAAAAAATAATCGCCCAGCGTGAGATCGACAGTACAACTTTTCATGAATCGATCACGCCAGATGGCAAGTTCAGAATGGCAAATTAAATTGTTCGTGATTAGAATCAATTTCGCACCTGTAAGGCAAATCGATTTTATTTTGCTGTCAAAAGCAAATCTCAAAGTACTCATACAAATTTATTTGTATTTAACTTTTTTTATAAAAAATTGATCTTGAATTTTAGGTAAAAAAATGTTTATAATTTTCAAAGATTTGCAGAGGAATGATTGGTTGGGCGGCATTGGCAGTGGAGGAATCCCATACAGCAGAGCCATAGGAATCCTTTAGGAATCTTAACGATCATATGGGAATTCTATGAGTTGTACATGCAAATACCGGGGGAAATTCGTGTAAAACGCAGTGACCGTTATACAGGATGAGATGTTATGTCACATTACGTATTGTGAAAAGTTATTGCAAGATAATTATTTGCGGCAGTAATATATATATTTATTGTTTACCTTTTCGTTGAAGTGGTATGAATGGTTGAAATTTGAAATTACAGCTATTGTGTATTAGCATTTACGTTGCATGAGTCACGTATTCACATTTTAATTTCTTCTCCAGCAGAGGAGGAGAGTAATCGTAAGAGAAGCTGAGAACATGTGCAGTCACACCTCTCATTAGGTTTTTGACAGCCCTTCATACGTGGATCAGCTCACCCTGTTCATCCGCTGCGAACCCTAAGCTGCCACCCACCCTTACGCGTTTCTTTGTTCGTTATCGTTGAATGATGCTGCACCCCTCATTGATGCAATCCAAATTAGACAAAATGTCGGATGAACATCATTATAATATTTCCAGATTCAGTTTTTTAATTTTTTTTAAAATCTTCAAATCTTTCAGACAAATCTAAATAAAAATTGTCTGGCCCAGCATAATATTTCGCATTTTAGTTTTTTTAATATTTTGTCTAAAATACGTTGAAACTTTTATACTTACCTAAGTACAAATTGGGAATCTCTTGACGTCAAATTTGACCAAAAGGATATTAAGTTTCTCGAAAAAAGCAGAAGATGATAACAATGATAATCAATACAGTAGCTTAAAAGGGAAGGACAACCGCAGAGTGCGACGAGAAAGATAGTACGTGGCTTAATTTCCTGCTAAATTACTACTTTAATAGGAAAGATGAACGCCGTTGATGAGGAGGGTTAGCCGGAATATAAATAGGGAGCCCATCCCTCCCCGCCGGACCCTCCTTATTTCACTTCATTCCTCGAATGTCTTCCCTCCGCAGTTAGTTAACAAGAAAGCGTGAAAGGCCGATTTTATGACGATTTTACGCTACAAAGCATGACTGGCCCAAACTAGCCGTTTTCTGATCTGTTAGCAAAAAAAAAAAAAAATCAATTAGGATCGTGTTTATCTTTGAACTAAAGCGAAGATTATCGTAGAATCACACCTTTGTTTCCGCGTAGCAGATAAGATTTAGCCACAAAGCGAGCTAGTCTTTTGGGCTCCTTGCAACTTTCAAGAAGATAATAAACATAGTGTTCCTTATCTCAGACTTGAGTACAATTAATGCCGGAAAACCCTTTTGTTCTGGTTAAAGTCGCGTTCCACCTTCTTCTATATCCTCTTTCATCTCTCTCGTTCGATTGAACGAGCCTGCCTTTTGAGCTTTCCTTAATGCGGTATTACTTATGCAGATGAACCTCTTGCAGTTTCTGTACATTATTTGCAACTAAGGCATCAAGGAAATTTACAACAACGCTAAAGGGATAAAGTACGAGGGTAAAAGACACTGAACTGTCAAGGCGAATTAAGTTTCGACATTCTGGTTTAATAATGCATGAGGGACATGCGTGAGTGGGAGCAAATTAAAGTCGCGAGATTTTTCTTTTTTTTTTTGTTTCCACTGCGCCACGTGTTTGGCGAGATGATGATTGTGGACTTCGAAAGATACGGGAGTATGAATATGTAAATCAAACTGTCTGCCAGTTTTATTGCCTGTTACGGCTCGGAAATTGAGAAGCACTGATATGACGTGATCTTCAAATTCGTATGTAGTTTTGATTGTGTTTGCACAGAAGAACCGGTAGATGCTCTTCAACAAAATATATGATACATTTATCGTTGCATCGAAATGACGATGAATTATGTGTACTACAGTTTACGACCAATTTTAGTATTGGTATTTTGATTTTAAGTACGATCATGCTCTAACATTAATTTTGTTATCGTATTAATTATGTGATTAACATTTTGATTAAAATAACAAAAGTTATATTGATAGAACAATAATAAGTACAATTGTAACTGGTGATGGTTTTGAAGATAAGAAAAGGAAAAAAATGTACATATGCAGAAGACATTATGGGAAACATTAAAAAACATGGCGTGTACTTTGGTTTGAAAAAACGTTTTCAAGTTTAGCGCGTGCATGACATGGTATTGGCTATATAAATAAAATGCTAGAAAGTGTGCCAAAATCTTTTTGTAGCAACTGGAGAAACGAAATGCATTGTTTGTTCACTTGTGAATCGGTCCTGATGGCAAAAGTATGTGAAATGATTGTGAATGGAGATTACATACGTGATAAAAGCGCAGCCCAGTCGATGCAACTGGACTCGCACACACAACGTCATGTAAAAAAGCTATACGTGCGATTGCGCCGATTTTTTTAACGTATAACGAGAATGCAGGGAGAAAAACGTGGATTCAATAGGGGTGGAGATTCTCCCTTTTATAGTCGATTTTTCGAGTTTTTATGAGCGACAACCCCTTACCACACTGACAGAGACTGCGGCGCAATAGGGGAAAATCTATAATCAAACTTGGAATAAAACTATACAAGCGTCTCCTTTCGTGCGCGTTACAAGAACAAAAAGCTCAACACAAACTGGGCATGATATTAAATTGAACGATCAGTTAAAGCGATACCAGATTTCATCACACGCGCATTTTGTCACGACGTAATTTTAGTTTTTTATTTCATCAGCGAGCTAATAAGATTATTTTCAGTGGATAGCTGACATTTTTCTAGACAAGATTTAATTGCATCTTTTTCGCACACACAATTGTAATTTTTTCTATACATGCAAGCGTAATTTTTTTTGCAGGGGCCAAAAAAATTGATTCTGCAGAGACAAATAACATAATGCTATTAAAATAAACTGCGTACAATGACGTTACAAACATCAATAAAAAATTTGACAGAAAAAGAAAGTTTATTTCTTTTTTTTTTTTTTTTTTTTGAAAAGAAGTATTTGTTTGCATGTTTTTGAAGATAAATGAGTTTGTCGATTATGTGTGCAACAGTTTGTCATAATAAATGTTATTATATTCATTGAAAAACTGGGAAATCTTTTAGTTGCAAAATGTTCGCCCTTGCACTGCTACGTTGAATAGCGAACCCACACATTGCAAACCTATAAAACCTTGTCAGCTCGGACAGATACGAGTTACGTTCTATTACGTGCCCCACCATCACTCAGCAGCCATGCACTTCTTAACAGCTAACTAAATTACCAGTTAAATTTTTTACTATGAATACCTGGCTGTTTTTACACGTATATCGAGCGCAAAATGCCTCCCTAGACTGGCTCGACGGAAAACACTTCCAAACCAAGATGAATAAAAATTTTACACAATGATCTCTGCCATATAATGCATTTTTTTGTCAACAAACAATTTCAGTTAATGAATAACAAACGCTTATTGCCATTATACATCGAAAAAACATTTTAACGATTTTACTTTTTGCAAATAATTCACTCTATTAATGAAAGCCTGACGATTATTATTTTTTGCATCTTTTTCCTGCATATTAATTTAATTTTGTTTTGAATTCCCTTTTCAATTCACATTTTCAATCATCTGATCATATATTTGCTTTTTTTCTGTTTTGAATATAGATTTTTTTCATGTTATATTTTACGCTGTTTTGATAAAACTCATTTTTTCTGCTTGAATTGTTTTTTGCAAATGTATTTTTGTTTTTATTTAGAAACAAAATTCCTTTTTTTCATCTGATAATTTGGATTTTTTTCATCAATTTTTCGTATTACATTACATTTTTATTTATTAATTATTCTTCACTGTGTTAAATCATTTATTAGACCAAAATTGGTGCGAAGGGAGTCTACGATTAATGTGAATTAAGTATATAATAGAGCAGCATTGATCAAACAATGATTCAAGCTGAAACAAGGTAAACTATAGAAGATGTAAGCTTGCTAAAGTAGTTTACTATTACAAGTTTCTCCACTGGTTTAGTGTATAAAGCATACAATTAGGATTAGGATTTTCTCAATCTCATTAATACACTTTTATTCTTATTTAAAAGTATACTTTTTATTCCACAAAAGAACAGTAAACAATTGTGTATTATTACAAATTATAATGAACAAAATTTTATTACACAAATAGTAGGTAAGCAAGTTTGCAGAAGTCCATCAATTCTAAATAGATTGATAGCATTTAGTATCGCGTTGAGTATACGAACGAAGCTGGAACTCGTTTGCGTAATCAGCAAGCTGGCATAACTATATAGAGTTATTAAATTTATCAAGCCAAAATAATCTGTTTGGATGACCAAATGGTTATGCGCCATAAACGCACAGCACGAGGAATACCGCGTTACCTAAACCACGTAGCAGGTTAGGTATAAAGTCGCATTTCACTGTGAAGTCACCCGACAAGCGTTGCCTGCTCGACATAACAGGAAAAACATAACATAACTGGTTGTCACGCGCAGAGCTTTACAACTCTCACAGCCATCTCGTTATGCTCACCTCAATCGGGGCTTTTGCTTTTGTCTTCTTTCCCACTTCGATAATCCTCAATCTCATTTAAATTAAAATCATCTTTACGAGAGACTTTTGTTGAGATTGACTTATCTTGTAATCATTTTATAAGCCATTAAAGCACACATAACTTATCGTTCGCTTATTTTTGCGGCAAAAAGTATTATTCTCGTGTTTTTGAAACATCTACAAAAACCAACACAGAGCAGGCTGTTAGAGTTTTGATTTTGTTTCGACAGTTATTAGTTTTTGGCCAATGTAATTCTAACTTTTTATTCCCTTTTTTGAAGTTTTTTTACGATCAAAATTATATTGTCAAATTTCTGTTTTTGTTGCTTTCTTTTTGTTCTATTAGTTTTGTGCATTTCTTTTTCAAATTTCCTTTTTTTTAACATACACTTTTGTTTTTATTAGAAAGCAATTTTTTGTTTTTTCTTGTCTATGATGGTATTTTGTTTCTATTACTGTTCTGTTATCTCTAGGAACTTGTTACATGTACACTCGGCATGATGTTAGAAAATTTGATTAGAAAACTTAAGTCAACAAAATAAATTTTATTTACTCAACATTTTTTATTGACATTATTTTTAAAACATATATAAAAGTTGACGTTTCAGATGTTAACAAAAAACGTTCCGAATATGCATGTAATGTCCGCAGACATTACTATAATGTAACTCTGAACATAAACTTGTTTACGACGAACAATATTGTCATTACATAGCCCTTGCATCATTGTTCGACGGTAGATTTCAGATTTATTATAGTAATTCCATGAGTTTGGTAATAATGTTTATAATGGTACATTTTGATGCAAAATAATTTTTGCCCACTGTCGCAAAAATTAATGTATTGTTGTGGGCGAACAAAATTTAATCACATTCAATTGTGTATCAAACAAATTTTATCACATAAGAAGAATTGAAGAGAGAACAGAAATTTTTTTCCATGAATCACACTGCTACGTATTAAATGACACGAATGAACTCAGTCAGCCAAACTTCCGACATAACTTGGTTACTCTATCGTCGTTAAACTACAATTTCCGACTTTTCAACTTTTACCTGACGAACTTCAATAAAGATCAATAAAAATACTCTTTTTTTAATTTGATAGAATATTTAAAAGATCTTCATGTATTGCAAATTCAGGTTTCTAAAATGTGTTCTCGGAAATGAGAGTTCAAAATTCAACAGATGCATACTTTTAGAGCACTGTACTGAACTCAAGAAAATAGCTTTTCACATCTTGGAAAAATACATCTTGAGGAAAGAAGGTTGACTATTTTTAAGAAACTTTTATAATTGTAGGGCATTTTGATGTTTTTATAAAAAATATTGTATTGAGAAAGTGTAACGGTCGATTAGAGACCATTTTTTATACTAAATTAATGTCTTACAAATTTAAGTAT
>JABFPM010004698.1:0-12267 GCA_022817325.1 Idris sp. 1 HC-2018 | reverse complement strand
AAAAATGTTTAGTAAATATTTCTCAAATTGCACTCAGAAAAAATCGCGTTGTTATATTAACTTTATGTTCATGGTTGAGGCATTTATAGGTAATACAAGTGAAAATATAATAATTACAACTAGAATATCAGTTAACATGACTATATTTACGTTAACTATATTTTCTAGTCAGTTTTATGGTCAACTCAACTTATGAATTGATTCAGAACTGACTGAAAAAATGATTTGTCTAAATCAAAATAGTTGAAAAACATAGTAAAATTTTTTACTAATGTGATAGTTTAAAATTAGATATAAATTATTCTTTGTAATGGATTTAAAACCATGAATTATAATAACTGATCAATTTTAATATACTGAAGATTTATTCATTAAATAGAATAATATTTTTATTGTTCGATTTAACATCTACATATTTATGCGTATCGAACAAAAATTTCGCTTCTATAACCATCAAATACAATAACTGTCACGTATAGTTAAGTTTACTACATTGCCGAGTTGACATTACTCAGTTAGAAATAAGTTGACCAAAAAACGAACTAAAATTTTATAGTAAAGTCTACCGATTTTTTGTCTGATTGTGTTTATATTTAATATGAATTAATGTTAAAGACTAACTTAAATAAAATACAAATTTATTAAGGATCAATGTTCGTATTTTCATTCAATATTATTAAAAATTCAAATAAATATTCTATACAGTTTCATTAAGATGTGAAAAAATATTTTAAATACATCAAACTATACTGCTAAAAAATGTATCAATAAAATTAATATACATATATATGAGCAAATCTCTAGAACTGTTAACCTATCTGTCACTCGCATTTCACTTCAATTTTCAGAATTATTAAATTGAACATTTTAGTTTTTATGGTTTGCACATTTCAAGTTATTATAGTTTTACACTTTTTAAGTATTTATAAGTTTATAAGAGTTATATTTCATCGCCTCGTTCTTCAGAGATTACGATGTAGTACCGCCAGGTTACGCTAGATATCACAAAATTTCAGAGCTGGAAAGCAAAATAATTGAGTCTGGGGCCCCCCTTAGTGCTCTTCCTGCCAAATTGTCATTCAAAACAAGCTAAAAAAAAAAAGGAAAAAAAAAAATAAGGGTTTCATCGAAACTCCCCAAATGGATTCGGAAGTTAAAGCAATAATGGAGCCAAACAGTCAAAAAGAGACAGTTATTTTATGGCATATCAGGAGTTGGTAGGAGCAGGTCTTTCGGCACTTGGTACAGGGTTATCTATGATTTTAAATGATGGAGAACGGCACTCTAGAAGTAATGGAGGTAATTGAGCATTTACAAAACGCCGGGAATATGTTGTTTAGATTGTATAATAAACTGTCTTCGGGAAGAAAAGCTCTTATCAAACCCGACATGTCAAAGCCTGTAAAAGATATTTTAGACGAACCAAGATTGGCTCCTCTTTGTTTGGAGGTGAATTAAAAGAAAAACTCAAAGAAGCTAGAGTTATAGATAGTGTTAGCAGGAACATAAAAGTTCAACAACCAATAAGAAGACAGTTTAACTGGCCAAAAAGAAGCAATTTAAACTGGAGATCTCAGCAGACAAGGAGCCCATTTGCCATGCAACAGGGACGTACATATTCTTACGGACAACAGCAGTTCTACAAAAGCAGAACATACTAACAGCGCGGTGCTCCCAAGTTTCAAGGTACAAGCCGGTACAACCAATACTAATTTCGGTCAAAAGCAATTCAATCAAAACAGTGCAAAATCCCGAACTCGTTAGATGTAAGTAAAATTGCAGGCAGACTAAAAGATCATATAAAAAACTGGAAACAAATAACAAACGATACAGTAATTCTTAATTGTGTAAAAAGCTTTAAAATAGGATTCGATGTAAATGCGCGACAAGAATCTCCTCCGCAATCTAAAGGAAATAAATAAATTTATAACAAATAAGCATTTTAAATTGGAGGATTTACGAACTGCAATTAACATTATAACACCCGGTGATTTTATGTGCACTCTAGATCTAAAAGACGCGTATTTTACGATTGCAATTCACGAAAGCAGTCGAAAATTTCTTAGATTTGTTTTTGATGATATTCTTTACGAATTTACATATCTACCCTTTGGTATTTGTACGGCACCATTTATATTTACAAAAATTATGAAACCTGTAGTAAATTACTTACGAACACAAAGACTAATCTCAGTAAATTATCTTGATGATTTTTTACTTATAGGAAAAACTTTTTCAGAATGTAAAAATAACTTAGAAATTATTTCCAGAGGAATTATAAAAAATTGATAGTGGTGGCAGGCTAAAATAGAACATACAGTCAATCCTATAAGATTACAAAACTATGAAATAGAGATTTTTACAAACGCTTCAAGAACAGGCTGGGGTGCATTCTGTCAAGGAAAAAAAATCCATGGTTTTTGGACAGATAAAGAAAAAAATTGGCACATAAACTATCTAGAGTTGAAAATAGTATTATTCCTACACAATCTTTAGCTCAAGACAAGTCCAACTGTGAAATTCTTTTAAGAATTGATAATGTTACTGCAATTGCATATATTAATCGAATGGGAGGTGTAAGATACGTTCATTCCATCAATAGTTTAAGCAAGAAAATTTGGCAATGGGCTGAAAAAAGAAAAATTTGGCTTTACGCATCTTATATTCCGTCAAAAGAAAATAAAGAAGCTGATCAATTATCTAGAATTACAAATATGGATACAGAATGGGAACTGTCTGGCGGAGCTTTTGATATTATAGTTAACGAATTCGAAAAACCACAAGTTGATCTGTTTGCGTCAGATCAAAATAAAAAGTGTAAAATTGTTCTTTCTTGGCAACAAGACCCCAATGCCTGGGCAATAGCCTTTACTATGAATTGGAATAATTTTTTTGTCTATGCTTTCCTACCCTTTGTTTTAATCTCAATAGTTTTACATACAATCAAACAAGATAAAGCAGAAGGTATTCTTGTCGTTCCCTTATGGCCAGCACAACCATGGTATCCAATTTTTAAATCGTGTTTACAAAGTAAAATGTTAGAGTTTGGTTCCAATATAAATTTATTACTATCTGCTTTCAGAAATCGACATCACCCAATGCACAAACATCTTATACTAGCAGTCGGGATAGTCTCAGGCAAGCATGTCTGAGGCAGGGAGCACCTCTAGAATCAATAGAAGTTTTTACAGCATCCTTAACAAATTCGACACTAAAACAATATGATTCTGTTTATAAATTATGGTGGAAATTTAATGAAAGAATTTGTAGAGATCCATTAGATATCGAAGTAAGAAGTTTTATACAATTCCTTAACGACAATTTTAACTCCTGGGTTTCATACGGCACTATAAATTCATACAGATCGGCGATTTCTACTTTATCTGCAAATAAAATTGGCGAACACCTCATAGTATGTCGTTTTATGAAAGGAGTGTATAATATAAGGCCTGCCAAACCCAAATATGCCTTTACATGGGACGTAAATTTAGTATTAAATGAGGTTAGTAAATGGTTTCCATTGGAAGACCTTAATTTTAAAAGACTAACGGAAAAAACAATTATACTATTAGCACTTGAAACTGCTCATAGGGTGCAAAAATTCGCAAAGATTAAAATACAAAATATAATTATAAATTAAAGAAGTATAATGATAAAGATTTCTGATCGAATCAAAACTTCGGGTCCCGGTAGATTTTAGCCGTTATTAAAACTCCCTTTTTTATGCAATAATCCACATTTATGCGTTGCACTTACAATATTAAAATACATTGAAGTTACAAAAACAATAATAAATAATGAAGAAAATTTATTTGTATCACTAAATAAGCCTTCTAAAGCAATAACAAGCCAAATGATCAGTCGTTGGATAAAATCGGTTTTAGAAGAATGTAATATTAATGTAAATTTATTTACTGCGCACTCGACAAGACACGCCTCAACTTCGGCAAAAAAGGAACTTGCTCTAAAAAGAATGACGATTTGGCGGGAAGAGCACTAAGGGGGGCCCCAGACTCAGTTATTTTTGCTTTCCAGCTCTGAATTGTTGTGACATCTAGCGTAACCTGGCGGTACTACATCGTAATCTCTGAAGAACGAGGCTTCTTCATATAATTACGATTGAACTTCACTTACAAGTAAGTTCGTTTAATCTATAATTATAGATTGAAAATACTTCACAATCCCAAGTCCGAATTATTACGTTATTGATGTGTCTCTTTAGGTTATGCAGATACATTTTCTTTTTTAATTTATAAGCACAGACATAAACTGCAATTAAAAAATTATTAAACATTACTTTTAACTTTAACAAATTCATACAATAAGCACGATTCAAATGATACACAGTTAATATGTAAACTAAGAAAAGTTATCAAAATCTGTCCCTGAGTTTTGATGTCAAACTCGTAATACATTTTGTAATTGAACTGCACAGTATCTTGTAATAAAATATATGTGCGTGCAATAAAATCTAATTATATATTAAAAACTACTTAAATAATGGAAAGACTGTTTCATAATATTGCGTCTTTGACATTAAAACAAAAAAGCTGTCAAAAACGTAATATTTACCTATATTCTTACAAGTAAATATTAATATAAAGTTACGTGCATGTAATTTATCACTGTTCGACTTTGCATTATTAATTTTAAAATAATAATACATGATAATATAAAACTAAGACGTGCTAAACCTTTTTTTTCCAAAATTTGACAAGTTGAAAGTTAAAGGTTCTAGAGAATTACCCATATAAAGTTTTACCATGTACAAAGTAATTCATTTTAATATACATTATAACCTCAAAATAGGTGTTTGATGTGGGGGATATTATATATTTTCATAACATTTCTTAAATTTCAGATACACATATTTAAAATGAAATACAACTTATTTATAGTCATTAAATCTATGTATATTTTTAAATATTTGAAAATTAAATATCTCATAATCTATGTAGACAAAGTTATTCAAATTTTGGGAAATGAAAAATCATAACTCTAAAATTACTGTAACGGATTTTTAACAAATTCTGAGTATTTTGAATAAACTTTTTGTTTATAAGTATTAAAAATACAATTTCAAAAAAAATTTTGAATGTTATAATAGTTAATTTGAAATTATTTTATAGCAGATACATATTTTAAATATGAAAATAAACTAATTAAATATTAATTAAAAAAAAGCTTTTTTGAGATTAAGCTTTGGAAACACCTTCAAACCTTATAATTATATTAAAAAAATTTCTGAATTTTATGCACCAAAAAGTTTATCATATCAGTTAGGATTGCTGTATACACATAAAATATCAATTGCATAAATGTCAGATATGTATAAGCATTATTGTCCAATGAAGTTTATGTGAGTCAGCTTTGCCAGTTTCATACTCGAAATGTAATTTCGTCAATTACAAAACAGTCAAAGCAATATGTCTGTTAGATAGTTAAAATAATGAAAACTTGTCAGCTATTATGTAGTTTTGTAGTAAAAAATTGATAACTGTATGCTTGAAATGTAAACTCATCCAAGGATAATCGAATTATTAATATTACACGTGTTTTACAATTTTTGTTTACACATAATTTTTTTAATATTGAATTTTATTATAATATTAGTATTTCAATTTGTATTAAGGTATGATTTTATTAAAATATCAAAATCAATATTCTAAAATTCGTCAACATTAATATTCCTTGAACACTTATTATAACCTAAAAATATGCAAAAAATGAATAGATATTTTTTAGAAACCAATAGTCATTTAGAAACCTTTAGCGTCACTTAAAGTTCAAATGTGGTATATAATAGTTTACGCAATTTAAATTCTCTACAATTTGATGATTTGTCGAAAATCTATAATAACGTGTATATTGATTATCACGACAATCATATATTCTTTACTTGCTATATTCATATGAAATGTTGTAACTTTGTATTTAGTATCACATTTATAATGAAACGAAGTTAATAATGTAATACTTGTAGAATCATTATAATATTTAGAAGGTTTAATGGAGAAATTTTAGTTAATACCTGATAGCAGTGTACAATTAAAATTTAATCTTTATATACCTTGCAATAACTTTTTAATAAATTAACTTATAACAAAGCCAATTTTATATCAAAATTTCTAGCTTTTTTCAAGATTTTATTAATATCCTAAAGCACATGGTTCCTATTAATTTTAATGTAACAAAATGAAATCATAATTATTAATTCAAAAATCTAATTTATTCAATCACTCATTAGTGTAGTTAAAGTTTAGATTGCATTGCGTTGAACAGCTGAATTTAAAGATTCCATGGTGAAAAGCGATTACAATTAATTTTAGTTTCAATTATGAATTTAATCTGTGGTTAAAACAGGCAACACAAAAACAACCTACACATTTTATACCAGTACGTTGGAATACATCTATTTAAACAAGAGACCTCGTTAGTGCTTAAAGTCTCTGCATTGTAAAGTATATAAAACTTGTAATGCGAGCTTTGTGTTAAAGTATTTTCACGCTCGTAATTGGACTCGTTGTATTATTTTCACAAAATGTTCTTATTCAAAATGGGATTTTATAAATGTAGTAAACTGTGGTAGAATAAAAAAGTTTGGACTTACATAATTTTATATATTAATTTAGAAATTTATCTTGAATAATGTACACGACATATATTATTTAATACTTTACTAAACTATTTTACGTAGCTAAACCTCCAGCAACATTACACCAATTTGCAAAAACTCTTTCACGCAGCTGTCGGATTCCTGATGTGAATTTCAGCGTTAGACTTTGCAAACTTTAATTAAGCATTGACTTTCACGACTTTCAAATGGCCATGCTTCAAAACATTGTACATTGCTTTGCTATTAATTAACACTATTGTTTCGTGCATTTAATCATCCAATATGCGACCAAATGAAAATTTTCATATCGACAAAATTATATGATATAATTATTCAGATGATAATTGAACACATTGAATAGATCTTAGAAGCTAGGATCAAAATAAATATCACTCTTGTCGGCAGGCTGATATTTGAAAATATAGCATACAATTTGACTGCTTATCGGTCTGAAATTTTTGTCTTTTTCTAACAACAATCTTTCTAGATCTCTCCATCCTTTTCTCTGTGCGTTTCCGTGCGTTTGGACAGATAATGGGTTAAGCTAATTTATTAATTAAACAGTTTGATACTATTCAAAATTGAAGTTCAAGTTTTACAAACATTTTTTTATAAATAAGCATATTTTTTATGTATGATTAATTTAGAAAATAATCAAAAAACATCTATGATTGTTTTCTGGAAAAATTTAAATTGATTCCTGGAAATCGCTAGAACTCTCTTATTTCTGTTTATTTATTTGTTCGATTATTAAAGTCCTACTTATCCATATTAAATATATAAATTTATTTTTGTTTTCTCCTTCTAAGTATTACTTTTTCAAAAATATTAAATATTTTATTTCAAATCTAATTTCAACAATTTTACTAATCTACTTAATTTTTATTTTAAAAAAAGTTAACTCACAGATTTTATATGACAAAAAATGCATATATTTATATTGCTTGCAAACTCTTAGAACATGTATTTAGAAAATCTTTACAATAATAATTTTGAAAACCTTTTAGTGACTTTTGAAATATGCGTGATCACATATTTTAAAAAGTACAGCAAAATTAATCGTTGTGAAAACTTTTTGAACTCATTTATTACAAGTTTGGAAATCATACAAATGTTTGTATTGTTATGATGATTTCCAGAATTTACCATTAATTTTACGAAAAAATATTAATATCTACTATTATTTGAAAATTATAAAAATTGCAGCATGTTATTTATTTAATAACTGAATAAAATCTAAATCTAATTTAAAGCTTCAATTATTTTTACGAATCTATCAACATTTTTTTCTTCTAAATTGATTATTTATCAAATAGTTCATCTGTGACATATAGTATGAAATATATTTGATTAGATTGTATTCAATGTTATAGACTCACTTTTTTTATCTTCAATCAAAAACTGAATAAGCGTATTTTGAACAAGTCAATTATATTCTGTCAAACGGTTGCAAGTTCAATAACCATGTTAAAAAGATAGGTAAATAAAGAATTAAATTTGAGTTAATTTTTGTCAAAACAACTACTCAATTATATACCGTTTCATGCACATGTCAGAATTGTTTTTGTAAATGAATATTTTATTTTTTGTGTTTTCGAGAAAAAAGACTTCAAAATATTGACAAACTCGTATGGGATGCAGAAAAAATCTGATCATAGAAATTATTATGCTCATTCTAAAAATTTTCTTAATTGTCTAAAACTAATAATAAATTCTTATTCATTCAATAATTTTAATTTTTATTTAATATTTTCAGTAATTAAAAACTGGATTTAAGATAAAAATTGACCAAGATGTAAATTATAAAATTGAGAAAAATTCGATATTTGTTGGTTGATGTTTTTTTTTCGAATGTATTTAAGAATTTAATAAATTATATTTAAAATACAATGTTTTTACTTTGTCTCATTAGTTTATTTTACTTTAACTTTGTACGTATTTCGACAAAGTTGGTCCACTTTAAATCGTGAAATTTCTTCGTAGAAAAACAAAAACTTCTGTTACAAAATTAATTTCATTTCAAATAAAATTATTTTATCGTTTTAGAATTTTAATTTACCATTAATGTACTCTACCGAGGTAGATTATATAATTAATAATTTTATAAATTTTGATAATTTCATTTTGTACGTTTGTTGGATAATAAATATTCATTTAGTTGACACAGATATTTGTCGAGTGAAACACATAAGTGAAAAGGTGCAATATAAATGTTTCATAAATGATGTAACAAAGAGTTTTTTATGTTAAGCCAATGCTATAATTTTTCCCACGAGTATCTTAAGCCGCACCTTAATTTAGACGTTTGTGTCGCTTATTTAGCAGCCATGAACTACAAACTCTCCGTCGGCATTTGACCGCCTTACTAATCATTTTTCTTTAGAAATGCAATCATTCAAAAGCATCGATTGCACAAAATATGAGTATCAAATGCATAGTGACATAAATTTTGATTATATTTGGATATGTGCCGCAATTACGATGATTTTGATAATATCTCAAAAAATATACTTTTTAAATCCTCGCAATATTTTTTTCACTAAAAGGTTCATCCTCCTCTTGAACACATTCATACAACTTAAATTCTTAAACTTTCTGAATTTATAATAAAATAAACTTTTCTTTTACATAAAAAATTATATCGTTAAATGTTAATATAAAGAATATATTTAAAATATTTAGACATTATAATAAGAGTATCAGTTCATGAATTTTTAATTCGTTCACTGAATACTTTTCAAGAACTTGCAAAATTAAAAAAGTAATTTGCAGTATTAATATATACAATTTTACATAAATTTATTACACATTATATCATACATTCTCTTTTTTGCATACCTAAATGACATCTTTCAAAAAGTATCTAATAAAAGAGCAAGTTAAAATTGCATTATGTGTCTTACATCTTGAAACTTTAAAATAAACTTATTAAACTTTGCAAGCTAAGAGGATATGCACAGTTTTAAAATGTAAAGCCTTTTGCAGGCTTGTTACGAAGTCTTATTTGCCGTTATCAAATTTACATCCCATCGTGAATAAAAAGTGATTCAGCAAAAGTAATATTTTGTTGTCGAGTGAAAAACAACTTTGAGCTGAGGTTGTTAATAAAATATTGATGCACAAGTATAATATAACTTGCAAGTGTAAAGTGATGTTAAGTAAATAATTGTATTTCATATGAACGCTAATGGCAAATAAACATTAAACAACATTTAATAATAAAGAAATTGCATTTAAGCAGTTCATAATAAATAGTTTACAAAACTAAAATCTCCAACATTTTTTCTATCTTGTTAGATGTATTTTTTGTCTTTTTCAGATCATTATATAAAAGAGATTTTTTTGTTTTTGTAGTTATACTGCTATTATCGCATTTTTCTGAACAACTTGTTTAGTTGAAATGATATTTCTCAGTTGATTAGATATTTGGTTGCTTTACACAAAATGAAAGAAATGAAATAAAGCAAAAAGAAAGTAATGGAACCAATTGATGGAGAACACGAGCGTTGAACGAATTTTTCATGTTGCGTGTGTCAACAGCAAAAGAATGCCTGAGGTGCCAAGAGAGTGCTATTGTATTTTCACTGTAAATCGTGTTTTTTGCTCGAAGTAAGAGACGTCTGGTGCAACAAGTTCGTCTATTATTTTTAGTTGGTGAATATACTTTTTAAATAAATATACTCTGTTTAAAAATGCTGCTTAATGAACAAGAAATTTAACAATTCATTCAACAAAAAATGTGAGTTTTATAACTTCAAAAAGATTTTCTGAAAAAATAAATACATTCACAATGCAATTATCGTTAGTTCGTTTGTTCTTTCAGCACAAAGTATTTTGTTTCCATCTTGAAAAGCAAGTTAATAATTTTTAAATTACTTTCGATGTAATCAGTTCTTAATTTCGCAAATTACAGCTTTGTTCTACTGATATGCATAATGTAGAACTCGATAATATTTGTGTGCTGTAAGACAAACTTGCAGACTAAAGAATCACCAGAAAATAGTAAATATCGGCTTTTTATTGATTTTTTTTAAATTTTCTTTTATTTTGAAGCAGTGAAAATGATTGCAGATTTGAAAACTGCATAATATTTTACTAAAATATCAATAAACTGAGCAGATAAAATATTGTCAACTTTATTTTTTAAAATGTAGAATTCATGTTATAAATTATCAAAAAATGAAGAGCATTTTACACCTTTAATATTGTTGATACTCATGGACACTTCAATCTCTATTTAAGTCTCGAATAATATTCCAAATCTGCAGTCCTGAGACTAAAAAAAAGAAACAATGTATTAAAATTTCCATTTAATTTGAAAGCTTTAACCAAAATGTGAAATACATTTAGTAAAAAAATCAATACCTAGTAAAATCGTTCGAACTCAGCAATTTTTAGTGCTATCGAACATATATATTTTATTTTAACTTTACAATAAGAAGAATTTTCATCCATGCATGGATGAAAAATATAAGATTATTGCTAAAAAAATTATTTTGAAAAATCGTTAAATTATTTTTATATATTATAATGATTTTTATATTGTGATGTTTTATTGTTCAATATTTTCATTTCTCATGAATTTTGTTTTAATTCATATAATAGAATAAAATTGCGTTTTTATTGACATTTTTATTCCATTATATGTTATTGTTGTGAAATATAAAACAAATAAAAAATAATGTTTAATTTAAACTAATGATGAATGCGAATAAAAGTATAACTAGAATATTATTAAAATATGAAAATAAAGAGCTGCGATCTCAGCATGAAAAATACGTCTGAAGCGGTGGAGAGTGTGATTAGATTGGAATTCTTCATTCTCGAGGGTGTTGTAAAAATATCAAGATATAGATATATTCTGAAGATACCTTTTTAAGAAATGGTGAACTTTGATAGGGGCGTTGTATAGATGAAGAGAAAAAATTGTGCAATGAAACTTCGCTTCAACTCCCCTGACTCTTGTACCTTTCATCCTCATTCAACTCAAATAGCAACGTAAAAACATATGACAACTCAGCTTGTGTTTCATCATTTGCTTTTACTTTTTTGAAAGATAATATTTTTAATACTGGTCAAATCAACTGTGATATGCCACAAGATTGCAGATATTATAGCAGATTTATCCTTATTTGAGCTTCAATTTTTTTACTGTCATAAAACATAACTTTAGACATTGTATATCATTGATAAAATTTTTTACTTGAGAAAAATAGTCTATGTCTTTTATTTTTAATTTTTATTTTAATTTTTATTTTGGGCATCATCAAAGAATTATTTTATAAAATTGTAAAATAAATATGAATAATATTTGTTTAATATTTTAATATGTACAGTACTCTCCCTAATTTGAAATCCAAGGGGCCGGAAAAAAATTTGAATTAGGGAGATTTTCGGATTAGAGAAAATGTACATAATAATGACACAAATAATATTAAATAAGAAATTGTTGTTTATATCAATCAATAATAATTTAAAAATAACAAAATACTATGTATATTATTATAAAAACTATAATAAATATTAAGGTTATAATTATATATTTTACATTATTTTTTTTTTGTAAAATACAAAAGGACCCGTTTGAAAAAGTTTTTTGATAATAATAAGCCATATTTATTCTTTTTTTTTTTTTTTTTTTTTTTTTTTTT
>JABFPM010004697.1:0-12269 GCA_022817325.1 Idris sp. 1 HC-2018 | reverse complement strand
CAGTATATATATTAATATTAAGGTGATATGTCAGAGCTAAAGTCACGGAGTTAGTATCTTTTTAAATTAAAATTTATAGGATATGAATTTGGTCTAATAAAACATATCAGACTATTCTTTAATAATGGGAAAATCGTATGCTCTATAAAGAATTGATTTTTATAAAATAATTATAAAAGTGATTTTTATAAAAATCACTTTTTTATAAAGCATACGATTCTTAACACAAATTAATTGATACTTACACTCTGTTAAATTTGTATGTTCAATTTCACTATAATCCCAACTTGCAGAAGCACAATTTAGTTCTCTGTGGTGTTTTACACGTAAGCGTGTAAAATATTTTTTTCGCTCCATATTTCTACTATAATAACAATAATACTACAGTGAATTAAATCTATATATAGATTTTTATGCAGATATTTAGATTAAGAACAAAATATGCACTCACTTATCACTTATAAAGTTTTATTGATGATGATCACAAAGTTGCACATCTACACGAGGCAAATATTCAATATAAAATAAATTATGAACAATTTGTTAAACATATATTTTTTCATAAAAAAAATTTAATTTATAATTTTATTCATAAAAACAATTCTTAAAATAAAATAATTTTCGATAATTTAAAGAACTAACTGTATAGTTTGCACTCTACTAATTATGTCAAAAGATTTTTATTGTAAAACAAGATGCAATGAAACATATTATGTGAAAAATCTCAATTTTCTTCATTTTCAGGTATTACACGATCCCTTTAAGACAGAAAGTTATTATATTTTACAAATGTATAATATTGTACTATAAGTTGCTGTAAAATAGTATATTTTTTGAACAATTGTAAAGTAGTTTTATAAAATTAAAAAGCAAATGTATATAAATATACAAGAATAAAAACAATTATTATAATGATTTGATGTCTTTTAATAGTTGCCTGTTTTTTCATTTATAAAGTATTCATTTGTTTAAAAAAAATATTGTGTAAAAAGAAACAAAAAATAAAACCCAATTTCGCCAATGAAAAGTAAAGCTTTACAAAAGATAACATCACCTGTTCTGCCTTCAAATATCTTTTTTCAATATAAAAATGATATTTTTGAATTGAGCATAATTTGTTATACAATTTTATTGACATAATTTTTATAATAAAATTGTTATCATTACATTTCAGTTGATCAAATGTTGAAATCATTTTCACATTAAATCTCGACTCAGTTTTCATAATATATATTTCAATTAGTTTCGTCTCCGTTATTTCTCCATAAACTGTACTCTATAAAATGCGCCAAACCGTCGTTGCTTATACGAATCGAATAGTCCCGAAAAACGTCGAACATGATTTGTGCCGGGCAAATCTTCAGATTTTCGTTATGTCAAACTATACAAACGGATCATTGTGGGCGATCGAAGAAAACGACGTATCGAGAGAAGAAAAGAAGAGAACCCGATGCGCAGGAGGCATCGCACTTTTTTTCATTGCTGTCTCTTTCTCTCTCACTCGCGCGCGCGAGTAAAGAAAAGAAAAAGAAAAGAAGTAAGTAAAGGGAAGTGGCGCGTGGCAATAAGTATCGGACGCCGCCAGATGTTGCGAAGAAACCGGCAGCTGTCTCTTCGTCTTTTCACTCTCCTTCTTTTGCTTTTCCTCGGGATTGCTGCCAAAAACAGATAATACTTGCGACATTTGAATTTTTCCAGTTATTTTGCAGATAACTTTTGTGCTGTCAAATTTTGAGCCATTAAAATTTACCTTACCACAAGTATTCCACTTTTTCAAGCTGTTTTCGTGTTCTGCATCTTATTAGAATTTTGTTTAAATAATTTATGAAACGAAAAAAAAAGAAAAAAATTATAAACACACAAAAAATTACACTTAAAAATGTTGGTAGAAAAATTGATTTTTAAGGAGTTGCAACAGTTTTACAGACAGAGATCTTTATTATTGACATACTTATTTCATGTTTGATTTCAGCAAGTGTTAACAGAGGTCTTACACATTTGAAAATTACAATATTTATTTCAACAAGAAATGTTAATCTCGTATACAATAATTAGCATTCATTTGGTATTCATTTGGTTAATGAAAGTTCATTTCTTATTTCAGCCATTAACTGCGAAGAAGCAGGCAATTCCTTCGGATGAAGAAGAGACTACTTAAAAATGCACCGCAGTGCTTTCGAAAGGGTCTCTACATGACTTACATGAGCTCAAAGTAAATGGCCCGTTAAGTCTCGTTGCCAGTCTCGTTTCGTCGAAATATATCCTGGTTAGGCTCTATTCTGTTTAAAAAAATCACTGCACTATCGAAATCTCATCAGCGGAGGAATACACAGAGTTTTCCCAAAACAAGCTCTCTTATCTGAACTCTTTGTCCAAGGGGTAATTACAAATTCACGACGTTTTCAATTACGCGACCCTGCCCTTGAATATTAATTCCGGTAATAAAGTTGTTCCGAAAGGATTTAATATTTCCTGTTTACCTTCACGTATGTCTCGTTTTAATTACAACTGGCGATCGATTGTCTGAATTTAAAAACATTTTCCTTTTCCTTTTTGAGGGAGAAAAAAGAATTCACGATTGAAATTCAATTTTCGAGATAAGTTTTTCAGCACAAAGGATTAAGTTTACATAAATTAATGTACAATTTATTATTTTATTTTATTGTATTTAAAATTGTTCATATTTGTTTTTACTTTATTTTCAGGTACAAAAAACTGAGCTTCCTGTCGCAAAGATAAATCGGGATTAAGGGTCCCATACAACAATTAAAGCAATCTTTTCCAAATCAAACTTCCGGGATTGCTAAATGCTTTTCTACTTGATCGCCAGGTGCAGTTGCATCTTATCCAAAGTTTGTCTACTGTCTGATCATGTAGCCAACAAATACTTTATCGAAATTCGCGAAGCGGGTGCGACTCTACTCGGGTACCCGGCAGCTGCGAGACCTCTCTCGTCACTTGATGTGTTCTCCAAACTTCTTTTTTTTCCTCCTTTTCTTGCCTCGTCCGCCCCACAGACACATGTTATTGGCTAGTCAAGTAGTCACGCGACCTCACAAAAATTATCTTCACCTATCGCAGCTGGTTTTTCATCACACTGTGATGCTGCTGTAAGTAACCCTTTCAAATCTTTTTTTTCACCTTGCGGTCCCACCAATTGAGTTATTTTTCTGACCATTCGACCAATCGTCTAAAATTATGTACAATTACTTCTCGATAAAATTAATTTATAGCAAAATTTTCTTGAACAATCAAATAAATTTGTTAAATCTTATTGTAAATGATATTTGTCCTAAAAAGAAAAAAAGAAGGAAATGAACAAATTTTTTCGTAAAGAAAATGTTTCGTTGAAAAAAAGAAGATAAACTTGGTAAATCTTGTTGTAAATATATTTGTAAACGTCGTAGAAGAAGATACCACACGTTACCTTGGACAGAAAGGAAGGAAGTGACGTTTCCTCAGGAGGGGGAGGGCAGAATATCCTTGCCATACGAGCGTATATATCCCTGCCGCTAATAGGCAGCTGCTCGGATTTTTGAGCACGTGCTACAACCACTGCGCCTCTTTTGCGTAGACCTTTTTTCAAGTGACGGAACGCATATATACAAGTAACTAGCCAGCCGGGCGGCGTATGCGCGAATTTGTGCGCGTGCGCGCACCCTTCGAAAGTTAATTTGCTGCGAGGGATTTCCCCTCGCAGAAAAAGAAAACAACACAAAAATAAATAATAATATGAACGCATAAGTCGCATCCTCTGCGCAGGAAAAAGGGGAAGCGCACTGCTTGTGGCTAAACCTGTTTAACACGCGAGCGTGCACCGGATTGCGATACCTCCCCCTTTGAGTGAGGAACGTGCGACTTAATTTCACGTAAAATCATATCGCCGCAAATATCTTGCTGCTAATCTACTTTTCCGTGACTCGTGGCAATTGTTTGCGCACACTCTTGCACATGATGAGCTGCAAAAGTTTGTAGTTTATTATCGGAATTTAGGTTTTTTGACAATTTCAAGGGAAATGCAAATATGAAGAAATGTTTCTTTTTTTATTATTATTTATTTTTAGCGTTTTTCTTGTCAGAATGCAAATAGAAATCGATAGATCAAAATAAACATTGAGAATTCTGACAGGAGGCGCGCATTAATGAACCACGACACGAGGGGGGGGGGGGGATGAATGATTAATACATGACGCAATGGGTCATTTTGACAACAGATGACCCTGCATGAATTTGCATTGAACGATTAAGCGCACGGTCATCCGGAAAAGTATGTTTGAAAAAAAGTTTTATATTATACTGATGGATGTTGCATGATCATGCAGGGTAATCGCATAATGATATAATAATACAGTTCCATTCGTGTGTCCAGTCATGGACATATTTTAATATGGCACCTTTCCTAACGGCAATCATAGTGAAATCAGATTCCAACGTTGACATTTTTGGTCATTCATTTTTGTCTATATAATAAATATAATTAAATTAATTTTCAATCTTAATGAACTCAAAAATGTTTTTGTTTTTAATCTGTTAAAAGTTATACGACGTTTCAGTGCGGCACTTTGAAAACTAATATTTTAAACAAGTATTTTAGACTTATTTTAGACATAAAATATATCTAAAGAAAGACTAATTTTTGTCAGTCATTTAATTGCAAGACAATAGAATTGATCTAAAAATGGGGATTAACAAAGTCTTACTGAAGACACTTTTTTGCAGTTTATATAAGACACCTTTTTCAAGTCAAAAAATATAAATATATATAAATATATTATAAAACAGGATAGGATTACGATATTCTTTATTCATTATGTTTAAAAATGTCTTTTGCTGGGTTTATTGCGAAAAAACATGTTCGACATTTTTTGGAAATATAACATTGTATGTAATGTTGAGTATAAAGTATTGGTTTGTAAATTTAAAATATGTTCTGTCGTTTGAATGTGTAGCATCTCAGATAAAAAAGTTGTGTATCTTCTTCATATATTTTAAAATGTTAGAACTCTTCACAAGTTAAATAATAACATTTGTGAGTCTATTAAGGTCGAAAATGAATTTAATTATATTATTAATCCTGCGAAAAAATGTGCGTGCTCACTTTTGGAAAAGTAACCAGGAAAATATATAAAATCTTTCTCAGGGAAAAACCCTTGTTTAATTTATGTCATCTAAATTTTAAATTATCGTACAGAGTATGAGGAAGTATACTTTGACATGTGTTTAACCTGCGCCTATTGAAAGCTGCCTTTATGAGTGTACTGTACCTGCAGCTATGGAGAAATCGACTCGATTATGAAAGACTGGTTGCAGGCATGGGAGGAAGAATAAAAGCGCATTGTCGATGCTCTTTCATGGTCCTCGATATTTTGATTCCAAATTCTATGTATAATGTCTGCACATGCTCCCCCATTCAGACCCCATATCATATCACAACCTATATATCATATTGATCCATCAATTCCACAACTGACACTGGGTCTAGAAAGAAAAAAAAATGTTACATCATCTATTGTTCAAAAACCTCCTAAAACAAAAAAAAATTATTCAATTTTTAAATTTATCCTCATAGAGTAAAACGATGAAAAATGCGAAATTGATCATGCTAAAGAATTTGAGATTGCATTGTAAAAATAGAAACAAATTCCGCAAGTTTGTTGTTACCAGGATCGAGTAACTATATAACAATAATGATAACTTGACGGTGGATTTTGCATTACAATATCGTCGCGAGTCGATACAAAAATGCGCACAGAAAGGAAATGAAAGAATTGATGTTCGATATTGTAATTTCATTTCTGAAAGCCACCGACGTAATTTCATGCGTACATTTCAGCACGCGCAAAATGAGCTGCCATAATTTATTGGGCCGTAACGTTAGAGAAGTTATAGCCATGATAGTTAAGTATAATACGGGATTGTGAATGATGGAAGACCGTAATTGTTGATAATGAATGCCAGTGGCCAACTTCGCGGAGCGCTTTCGGGCTCGTAATTTAAGATAAAGTATAATGAAGGACATTATGTCAATGCTGAACTTGGACGAACACCTATATACCCATGTGTGTAGTGCAGTTTCACAATTTCAGCGTTCACCAAAATCATTTAATTATGTTCAAATTTTGTTTACGGTTATTGGCTTTGTATTGCAAACTCCGAGTTTGTGTTTTATAATAATTATTATTTTGTTTTGCAGGAGGATGCCCTTATTTTATTAAATTATTATAATCAATCAAGTGAAAGTGGTTTTAACAAATAAGACCATGTGTAATTAAAGCAAATTGTTCTTGTTGATAAATATTTAAGACCCATTACAATTAATTAAATTTTACTTGTTAATAATTATTTTGTAGCATTTGTATATAACTTTTTTGGATCTTTTATAATACTGTATTTTGAATTACTTTTCGCAATTCAAAGAATGTACAATTGAATTATATTTCAAGATTTTATTGACAAAAATGAATAGAAATGAAACTTATTCATAATTTCTATGAGAAGAAAAATGCTGCTTTAGTATATATATAAACTTGAACTTTTGTGATTCAGATTTTGATAGGGTCCAAAAAACGTTTTATCAAATCTTCCACGGTCTTTCTTCTGTTAGTGCTCCAATTCAGTGCAGGTATATTATTTCACTCAAAAATAAATTTCATCTTGCGACACTAAAAGTACCTTTGTAGAGCTTATGAACCAATATTAAGCCACTGAAAAAAATTCTTATATTTGATTGAATCAAATATTATATAATCAATCAGTTGGATGAAATTCAAATCATCTTAAAATAATTTAAATTAAGAGTTTGTTTTTAATTACAAAGAAGTAAATTCTCGAATCAATTTTTCACGCTCAATAAATCTTCTAACCATAATGAAATAACATCTTTTACTGTCTTGTTATAGACCTGACTGAACCAACAACATTAAATAAATCTTGTGGCAAATAAAACATTGCAGTTCATTTAAGAAAAATCCAAGTTTTAATTTATTTTCACTGTAGCAATTAGTTCAAGGCAAAAGTTAATCAAATTTGCAGGATACATTATATTCTTTTTATTCTCCATGTGAGAAAATATTGAATATAAAAGTTGTATTTTTGTACAGTCAAGCTTTTCCAGTAATGTCGGCGGCAGCATGTCTGCGCTGCGGCGGCAGATTGCGTCCCGCATGTCGGCTTTTTTGCAGCAGGAAAGTTGGGTCAAAGGAAAGCTGATATCTTGTGGCTGGTGCGCGCGCGATTCGGATGAGAATCGACGACGGTCTTGCGGCTCCATTCTCGAGTGGACAGACGGCGCGTGCCTGCGCACAAAGAGATGAACCAGCATCAGCAACCATCTGTTGCTTTTCTGACATTTTTATGCGCCGCTCACAGCAGCCGGGCGCGTGCGTAATTGTGCCACCGACTCTGCGATTATTTCGTTGTGTATACACACTTCTAGCTTACGTGCATTATTGGCCGAATTCAAAGTTTCAACTTTCTCTGACGTAATATATGCAATTTGGGACAAACGGTTTAAAAACCATCTTGATTGATAATTCAATTCCGGATGTACAATTTTCATTTAAGAATAACTTTTTTTAAGTCAAAATATTATTTGATTAGCTTAAATTTGTATCAAACTTATAAAGGAATGTGAAATATTTTATCTTGATTATACGAAAAGTTAAAAAAGATTTTTTCTAACCAAAAAAAAAATAAATAAATAAAGCAGATCAATTGTTTTGTAGAAAAATAAAAAATTGAAAGGAAACTAAAAAAGGAACATCTGCATGGATTTGTATACGAAAGCATGACATTTTTAAAGAAAATATATCTTTTTTCCGAATTGAACAGGTGTTAAACGTTTTCCAAAACGGTGCACTTTCGTGTACTAGAAACTTCAAAATCAATTTATACATGCCTGCGTGGCACCAGACAGATGTCGTGGCAAACCTCTGTAAAATGTACGCTTTAATACAAAAAATGGTTATTTAGTAAAAACCGTATAACCTGCTCGATACAAATCTTACGAGATTTAATTAAGACCGAAGACAAATAATTTTGTGCAGCACCAATTTGTCGCTCGAATATTCATGTTTGTTTTTCAATTAATCTACACAAAAAATTAAATATTTATTATTTTATAAATAAAAATGAACTTTCGAAAGTTATATAAATGAATAAATATCTTCTATATATAGTTATTGCCAAAAATGTTACAAATTATTCAATGTTAAAATAGCTGAAGAGAAAAAAAGTTGGTTCAGTTACTCGACCCACTTTAGTTCTCATTTGCCAAAACATACATTAGCAGACAATTTGTGAACGAAAAAAACTGTCATTGAATTAATAAAAAGCGCATCATTGTTCCTGCATTTTTGTTTTCATCACACACTCCACAGTGTGTCAGAAACTTTCTCGAAGCAGATAATTTGAGAATGCAATGCTGTGAGTAAACGGTAAATATCTTACGCAAAATTAATGTACTCCACTTTCACGATTGCTGGGGGCAGCCGCTTGACTAAACCCCTTAAAATGTCAAATAATCGACGCGACCAATTAATTTTATCGCAAATTACAAACCATAAACAAGTTTGTCAGTACAAAATTCTGCTTTACAAATTCAAACCATATTACACATTTTAATTTAAATATTAAATTGTTCATTTAAAAATAACATTTAAAGTGAACTTTTATAAAGTAAAATTACTGCCAGAAAAAAAGTCTGCAGCAGTGATTCTTAAATTTGTTAATTAATATCCCAGTTATTAAATTCAATTATGGCAAAAAAAAACTTATCAATTTTGGGATTGACGATCAAGTTATAAATATGTATGTGAATTATATTGTATATCAATGTCACGTTCTCAATAGTATAAAGTGTATATGTATACGTAGAAGCAAAAGAAGAAGAAAATGGAGGTGATGTGAAAAAGAGGAGAGGAATAAGGGGCAGATGGCTCCGGTTTCTCTCACAAGTGTCAGAAGGCACGCGTCGATGTGAACATCTGCTATATCTTCCCAGGCGTACATCAGCAATAAGAGATGCACGTAAGAGAAGCTACGACACAAGCAGTGTCTTCTTAAGTCATATCTCTTCCACCCCCAGTACACATTTTACCCTGCGATTTTCAAACATAATCCCCACATTATTTCCCCACATCAGTATTCTTAATTTAGCTTCTTAAATCTCCTGTGATTTATTCTTTAACGAACTTTTTTTAACTGCCCCTGTGCGGCTTATATTGTGGCCGGAAAAGATTATTTTCAAAAACACTGAAACAACAGTTGGACAAAATAACTGAGATTTAAATAAATATGAAAAAAACATTTAACTTCAAACTTTTGAAGAACTACAAAAGTTCGTGATCCATTTGGAGAATTGTGATCCATTTTGAAGAATATAACGGTGAATGCTTGTACACAATGGCCAATTTTAAAATGCATTCTGTTTGATTTTTCATTGAACACTGCGCTTTGACGATTTTACAGATGCTCGTGGACTTTTCCCTGAGGCACGCGAATATCCGCCTCAATCTCGGTCTTTATCCTCAGAGTACGAATTTTCGGCTCTTGACAGATGGACGAATGTGTGCGCAAGCACGATCTACAGTTCTTTTCATTTAAAACAGCCACTTATGAGAGCTTTAATCTCACAAAATCGGGATTATCGCAATAAAATTCTGTACCATGATTATGAAAATTCAGGATAAAGCGGAGTAATAAATTTGAGGCCCTTAATTGTTATTGAAATCATTGCTCTTGAAATGATTTTTAGAATGACAATTGATTTGAATATGTAAAGCATAATGCAGAAATAAATTGGAGGAGAATAAAAGGGGGTAATTACAAATAATAGCTCTGCTGTATTGAATTTCAGATTTATATTATTGCAGCAAAGCAGCTCTGATAGATTGACTTGATTTTCGTCAGTGATGATAAAGGATGAGTTGCATCCACAAATAATAATGTCCTTTGTGATCCTCTGCTACCGGTCCTAGGTTTTTTGCTACGAGGTATACATTTATTATTCTAATACAATACAGCTTCTTCAAAAGAAACCCTTCTTTGGAAATGGCTAGTTTTATAATATCCAAGAAAATTGTTCCTTCAACCCTTTCTTGGATCTAAGTATTCTAATTTATAAATAAAAATAGCGAAATTGATAATGTTTTAATTTTTTTGTTGAAATACTTTTTCTAGTAAAATAGATGGTTCTTGGCTAAAATGTAGACCATATTTTATTGGTGCAATTTAATTTTTTATTCTGGCAATCACTGCTTGACATTGAAAAATCCAACGATTTGAAATGGCAATCTGCTTTGTTCGAAGCTGTAATTTTACGCAACGATTCCGGCCTGTTTCTTAAAAGCGTATTTCTTGATGCATGACGCCAAGCTAATCAAGGTTTTCAAGGCCAATTTAAGGGGGGGTCTTTGTCTACGTCGAAGATTTTCAGTTCTTCCGGCCCGAAATCAGAAGCGAATCCTTATGATCATACTGATGACAGATGCGCAAGTACGAGGGTTTAAATTTCGTTGGCAACGATGGTCCTTTAAAGGTGCCCCAAATGCAGCAGGTTTCATTCGCGCACGAGCCGTAAGTCTTGAGCGCGCGGTGAAAGCAGCACAATAGCAAGAAATCTTTCTATCGCCGTTTTTGGGGTAACAACATCTGGCAAGTCCAAACACTTATTGAAGCTTCGTGTTTCATTTCCTTAAGATGAAACGGTTTGTACCTGACAATTTTTTCAGACTTGTCACTCTTCACCGGTATTAATCTTTTGGGGATAATCTGTGCTCTAGGGAAAAAAAGCATTAACTTTGACTATGTGCGAAATAAAAAATTATCTGCAGAAAAGATCATCAATAAGTCAGATTGCATCATGTTTTGGGAAGTGAACAAAAACAAGTTTAATTTGTCAAAAAATGGCCGGTTTGAAAGATTAGATCATAAATGAGAACCAAATTCTTAACGTTTCATATATAGGTTTATAGATATATTTATATTAGGTTTCATATAATTTTCCTGTAAATATCTTCTGAAGTGTTTTCTTTCACCTATTTCTCAGTATAGGATACTTGACTTCCTAAAAACATCCCCACTGTTAGATCTGTGTATTGAAAACGTTGCTTTATTATTTCTGTGGCTTCTGGTAATAACGAGGTAAGTGACATGTCAAAAAAACGAAATTTAATTTTCTCTTAAGTGTGTTTAATAAATTATACTTCATCATATTGTAACAAATTTGATCGTAATCACTAGAAAATACTTAATTTTAAAGATTTCTTATAAATTTACCATAATATGTTAAGAATAGATTAAGTAAACACACTTAAGAGAAAATTAAATGTTGTTTTTTTATAAATATCACTTATCTCGTTATTACCGGAAGCCACAGAATTATAGAACATATTTATAGTTATTTAAGTGTTAAATTCTTTTGTAGAAATGCACACAATAAAAAGGTTGAATTTTTCTTGACAGGTTTCCACTTGAGTGCCAGTGTAAACGTGGCCCCAGCACCAGGACATGTACTGCCCAGTTCAACTAGCTCGAGATCCCAGTTCAACGTGGCTGTCACTTTTGACCGACGACGCATCACATCCTGCAATTGTACTTGCTCATCACAAGCGTATTGGTGCTCCCACGTTGTCGCTGTGTGTCTTCATAGGATACACATGGTAACAACAATTTTATTTCTCATTCAAACATTTAAAACAATTTGTTTTACTACAAAATTCAATTTTACTATAAAAAAGTAAAAAAAAACTTTTAAAAAGTATTTTATCAATAACAAAAAGACCGAAAGTTTATTTGATTTACAAAAAAGAAAAATTAATTTTTGTTTTTCAAAAAGTTCATTTTATTAAAAACCAAAAAAATTTGTGTTTGAAAGATTATTTTATTGACAAAAAGAATTTAAAGTTGTTTTTGCAAATATTTTTTTTAATGAGACGGGTATTTTTTTGTGAAGCTTTTTTTCAAAAAAAAGTTTGGTGTTTTTTTATGTTTGGTTAATTAACTGGGGTGATAAATAGCCACAAATAATACTGATGATGAATGCACTTTTAGCCAACGCAAGTATGCCTGAGAGCGCCTGTAAGCGAGTCTTTATCGCGACTCCACCGTGAGCAGCTGCAAAAGTTCGCGCAATATCTTATCAGCGAGTTGCCGCAACAAATTCTGCCGACCGCTCAGCGACTGTTGGACGAGTTGCTGTCCGCTCAGCCGAGCGCGATAAACATTTACTGTGGCGCGCCCGATCCCACAGCTGGAGCCTACGCGCATGA
>JABFPM010004696.1:0-12269 GCA_022817325.1 Idris sp. 1 HC-2018 | reverse complement strand
CCTGAAAATAAGGTAAATAATTAGTTTTATAATAAAATATTTGATGTATACTTAACATTTTACATAAATTCCAAACCGCCGACAACCAATCAAATCAATTTGTTCACTAAGAAAAGGATAGTAGTCATTCCATTGATGATTTGATTGGTTGTCGGCGGTTTGGAATTTATGTAAAATGTTAAGTATACATCAAATATTTTATTACAAAACTAATTATTTACCTTATTTTCAGGTAGACAAACTGAAAAGCTAAACTTATCTTTCGGCTCTCTTAATGATTTTTAACAAGAAAAAAAAATAAAAATAATAATTGCTTCTATGTTATTATCAATTCCATTCAGTATCAACAATATTTGAGTATTAAAAATCTGAAACACATTGTATTTTTATGGTTTTTTCTCTATGCGCATTTAAAATCATTTCTTTTAATTTATAGTTTTTAACTATAACTACTATTTTATTCTTTGTACTTTTCATTAGTATATTATTTATTTTTTCGAGTTTTTCCTTATGAATGAAATATTTTTGAAAAAAATTAAACATTTTAGGAAAAATCATTTGATTTATTTATTGGTATGTCCTATATTATTGCATTCTAATTTCAAGTTTCTTTCTAAATTTTAGCACATATTCTTGAAACGGCATAATCTTCATTCCGTATTTCTGAATCCTCCCAAAAAATACTGGTTGTAATTGCAGTAAAAAGCTAGTCAACCAGATTTGCTATAAGTGTTTCAATATGTGGAGTATGTTTGAAAGCATGCGAAAATAACTATCGAGAAATGTTATAAGTAATTCATAATTGATCGGACAAATTGATCCAGAAGCCGTTTTGGTTAAGTTATGCGTTTGGCATATTTTCATGTAACAATATTTATACGATACAATTTTCCCATTAGATTACAACACCATGGCAATTATAAATAGATTACATTCTTTGAAAATGTTTAATGTAATAAAAATTTCAAATATTACGATCAAACATTATTTTCATTAGATTAATTATATTTTTTCTTCATTTTTCCAATTCCACAAAACACTTATATCCTGATACATGTGCCAGTTTCTGATGCATGTGTAAGACATTTCGCGCAATTTTCGTTTAATTTGGGGTGAAAATAAATGCTCAAATTTGTGGTTCAATTTAAATTATATATCCCGAGGTGTTTGTTATGTGTAAAATAAGTAAGATACAATTTAAACTGAGATACAAGTTTTACTAAAAGTTAATCTTTCAGCGGTCCGGTAGTGTTTTATTGTATACGTAAAACACTCGTTAAACCAGTTTACATTTAACTGGACGCAACTTTGCATATACTTACAGGAAATAACGTTTTATGCTATGTCTACAATTTATATGATAGACATTGAGTTTTGTTATAGTTGGTAGACGGTGTAATATTATAAAGCCGAAAGTACACTGACTTCAAACATTTTTGCTCTCTTAGTAATATCGAAAGGAAAATGGCAAGTGTACACAGTTTGTTATAAATGTGTGACCATTATTGAGCAATTTTACGTATAATAAAACAATAAATCTGATTAACATGTTGTGTTAAGATTACGTCTTTCATTGTCTATGTATGAAGACAAATTCAAACATCATGAGATATTTATTTGCAAGATTTATGCTTTTTCATTGTATATGTTTTATATATTTTTCAGTAACTATAGTTGTGTTAATATTTCACGTTATTAATTATAAGGGATTTTAATTTATAAACACGATAAGTGATTATTTTAAATTCAAGAGAAAAGTGCAAATAATGATGTATTGTTTTATGAACAAAGAATACAAAATCTTCCGTTTTTTGTCGTTCGGCGTCACGTCGAAAGTTAAAAGTTAAATCTTGTTTAAAAAATGTTTTGAACTTATACTTCCTTTGCAGGAAAAAGAATTATCATTAATTAAAAATTTGTAATTTGTTTAAAATGGAGTTGCGATTAGTTACATTCGAAAGGCATATCACGCGCGGAAGTTGGGACACAGTAAAACTTTCGAAAAAAAGGGAACCTTTGAGTAAATTGCGAACGGGCTTCAGATAAAGAAAGATCGATGACCTCGAACCTAATGAATTTTAATGTTCTTCTACACTTTGCATTTTACGACGTATCATTACTTAAGCTCGAAGACCCGTCAAAGCTCATTTTTTACGATAAGGTAGCGCTGCACACTATTACAAAAAATATAGATAGACTTGAGTTGAAAAGCTAAGGGCAACAACATATACATTTGGATAAAATGACAAATTTGTTCCAAGAACTTCTAATTAACACCCAATAACATACATAAATAAAGCTTCGCTCTTTTGATAATTTATCACTTGTAAAATTTTTCATTTCTATTAAGAGCAAAGTTCTGATAAACGCACTTTAGAGACCCAATATATATGTTTTTAAAGTTTTATTTTGCACCAAAATTTGTGGTAATTTTTTTGGTCCATTGGAAAACTGTCAACTTATATAATCTAGAAATACATTTATTTTCTAACTAGACTTGTCACTGTTTAACAATCGCATGTGCAAAAATAAATCATTATCTCTCACTAACATAAGTTATTGTTATGGCGTGAAACATATTTTGGTTTTTTACACAAATAAATATCCTCGGAATCTGTTGTCATCTCTCATAAATTATTTTTATTTGTTAAAAGTTTTTATTAGAAATGTAATGTGTGTCACTTAAAAAGAAAATAAAAGGCATTAAAGTTGAAAAATAATTTGATCTTTTTCTCTTTTTTTTTACTTTTTAATTATATATTATTCTATCTTTTTTGATCTATATAAGTTGTCCTGATCAAGAATCCATCAGAGGATATAGTGCAATTAAGTTTAAATGAGTGATATTTTTTGTTCCGATATGATGAAGAAAAACATTTAACTTTATCAGACTTTGATTAAATTTTATTTCTTTTTTTGTCGAGAAATATAAGACACTACTTGGAATGATAAATTAACAATATATTTTGCAGACATTTTACAATATCAGCGACTAAAAACTGTATAAAAGTAAATTTTTTCATAAAAAGTGGGAAATAAACCTACGAAGGTCTTTGATTAAAAGTTTTCAATTATATATAGCTTTATGCTTGTAGCAGTTTTTCATTTTAAAAAATACGATTATTTTTGTCATAAACATTTTTAAAAATGCATCTTACAATTCTTATCTAATTACAAATAAAAAAAAATTTAGAATTAAATTTGAAATATCGACTTAAATGATATTGGAAAGTTTTAAAACTTGAAGTAAATGAATTGATGATATTAAAACTACTTTAGTGTCACATTTTCTCAATGTTTGTTTTTTTAATCGAAAAAAATTGAAATTAAATTACGAAATCACATAATTGCATTTATTATTAACATTACAAATTAGTGAATGTTTAAACGTAGCATAAATGAAACAATCGATTGCAATTGTAACAAATGTGATTGTGCTTAAAACAACTTTCTACAAATTGAACTATTTCAATACAAACGATTGCACAATTAGCAATGATCCCGGTTTAAAAGCGTCGATGTTGATCTAATCATGATAGGATGGAAGGATTCTAGATTGCTAGAACGAAATAACAAAACCCCGATTGTCATTGTGGTGTGTTAGGCACTTGTTTGAAAAATGAAAAGGAAATAGAAAACAAGAAAAACATGCAACTTTTGTGAAAAGTTTCGAGATTTCTTAATCTCTGATGTGGATGTTGCATTGCTTATTATACACATGAAAAAATGATTGCTTTTGCGGTGATCGATTTTCAGATTACTAAATGTCCAGTCTATTTTCTAGAATCAGCATTGAAAAAGAAATAGGATACCATATCTCAACGTGAAATCTTTTTTCTTTCTTATTCGACGCAATTCAAATGAGATACTTGGTCGAGCGTTAAAACTCAGAGTGATCGCATGAGACGCTAGACTTACACTACTTGCAACATTTTTCATGCGATGCAACCTTTCGTTATATTCGCGTACGTCGAAATAACCGTCAAAATTTTGTAGTTTGGCTGGTTCGCCAAACAGAGTTTACGTACAAAAATGTATTCATGATGATTATGCAATTCATTGATTCGATACATTTTAACCTGTTTGATAAATGTTCGATGAGTTGATTAAAAATGTATTGGACTTCGACAGGTGGCGGAAAAAACCATTGTGACAATTTTTTATTGTAAGATTCCATGCGCGAATTGTATTAATTTTTTTCTCCGGTATCGATGATTCCGGGATTATAGAGTAAATGCCGAAACTTTGTTGAAAAAGTTGTTTGTCCCCTCTCTGGGCCTTTTTTAAAAAATAGATTTAGTGAATTATGTAAATGAATCGTAGTTTAGATCGCTAATGATCTATTCCTTACGTAATTATAGTCTTTGTAAAGTGATTAATTACGTCATATTTTTGTTATTAAAAACATGAAATCTTATCATTTAACATGCAATATGACATAATACTATTAATTTGACAAAACTCAATGTGATTATTTTTAAATGTTTAGTGTTAAATGTTTATATAAAACTATGCGAGAGGAATTATCTTAAAATTAGAACAGATTTAAAATTTAATTTAAAAATAAAATGATTCAAAAAATACCTTGGTAGCTGTGATAGTGAAAAATTTTTATACAAACTAGTTTTTGTAGTTTTAGAAATCTTAGTTATAATAGTTGTTAACAAATTAATAACTTTTAGTTTTCCAAAAATAATTGAAATAAAAAGTTGCCTTTTTTCTGCATATAATATTAATTATTTTCATACAAGAATAATTTCTATTCATTTTTAGTTTGAAATGTTTAGAATTTAAAGATTTTATCATTTTAAATGTTATAATATTTGATGTATACTGGATATTAATAGACTTACAATAAATCTTAAAGAATGACTCGAGTGTATAACCCCATTAATCATTGAAAAGTGTTAATTAAACTAAATACAATTTATTTTAACTAGTAAAATTATAAATTTTTATAATTTGACAATAGTGAAATATATAGATTCTCGTTATGATGTAATGAAATGGAAAAGGCATACGTTTTATTGAATGAGTATGAATAAAATTTATAATGAAAACGAAAAATAAGCTGGTTTTCATTTCTATTAAATTACATTCCATTAACATTAATTTCGTTTTCTATGACAAATAAGAGATTCATATACAACATGAACTGAGTGATCTTTAAACAGCAAAATAATGTTTTTCTTGTATGGAAATCTTTAGGTTAAATACGTAACTAGCTTTAACATTAATCTATCTGTAATAAAATATATTCATTTGTACCCACTTAATATTAGTTTTATATTGAGGTAAAACGTTAACAAGTTTTCGTTTTAAATGTTGTAACTGAGGATCAGCAGTGATTACAAGTAAGTGCATTAATGGTGAAATGTATATTGATCTATGCGATGATTCTATTTGATATTTAAGTTATGAAAAATATATTTCTTAGTTTAACTTATTTAATCAGATTTGATGAAATATTCTTCAAAGAACATGTTAGTTACAGTGCTGCTTTGAGGATAATGTTGTAAAAGAAAAATAATATTAATCCACACCAATGACATAAGAATACACTTTTTTGTATTTGTTAATAGCTCGGGTAAACTTTGGTGGAGAAATGCAAACAGGGTGTAAAATGTCCATTAATTTATTATTTGATATTGACAAAAAAGGTAAGTCGATTCATCCTTTCCCACACTTGTCAAGAATCTCAGGACAAGTTCACGGAGGATTATTCAACTTTTCTAAGTATTAAAATTATATGATGTAAACTTTTATTTGTCCTTGTAAGAGGTATAATTTGTGATATTAAGGAAATGACTCATTGGTGTAAAGGTGAATGTTTTATACGGAAAACCGCTATATCGAATTTCACTACGCCAGATACATTTTGTTTAACATAATTAAATGAATTCAATTCTCATCTATTATTTTATTGAATAGGTAGTTTATGGTTTTGAATTAATTATTTTTTAGTGTTTGCTCGGTTCTAATTTTTGCAGAGGGCAAATTAAAACTTCAGAAGTTACTAAAATAGTGTGTCAGCTGTTTTTGTTTTGTAAAATCAAAAAAACAGTTAAACAACTATAAATCTTTTCTCTTTCGAAGCGAAGAAACCAAGAGTAAGAAATTATCCGGAAATATGAAACAAAAAAGGAAAAGGTGGATTTCAACGCAGTAATAATTTATATATTTTGTCTGGAAATTTGTAGATATACAATAAAATTTCTCAGAAAATGAATTTGCGTATATAGCTTTTGAAAGTTGTTGCACATTTTAGTATATGACGGCTTGTTGTTAACACAGTTATAGATTACATGAATATCAATTTTTTCATTCACTTTAAAAGGAGAAGAAAATAATTCTTATTGTAAAACTTATTAATAATATTAAAAACAAAACTAAAATCTCATTTCAAATAAACTAATTGAAAATAAATGTGCATGACTTTTAAATAGAATATCTTACAAAGATTTGAAGGAATTTATTTTATATTTCACAAAATTTTCCCAAAAACTAAACATTTCAAATATTTTTAATCTAGATGTTTTAATTTTATAATAAAAAATTGTATTGCAATTTAATGTTTTTAGATAAAATATCGTTAAATGTTTTTTATATGCATTACTTTTTGCAGTTTATCTTATGTCCTTCTTACACTGCATATTATAGAATAATATATGAGAAATCTCTCTTTCTGACTCAATCACAAATGAAAGTGTAAGTGAAGTTGCATGAAATGTTAAACTTTAAAGTGTCATAAATCTTCATTATGACTCTTAAATTTGAAACAAATAATGAGGGGCTTGTTACTTATATTACTTTTTGAACTTGATTTTAATAATTGTTAATAAACAATAATTAAATAGATTCAAAAAAAGCAAACGTTTCAAGCCAATTTTTATGTGTTGAAAAATCAGTTTAATAATAGTATGACAAAAAGCAAAGATTTAGTTTAGGTAGATGAAGTCTGGACAAAAACATTAATATTCAAGAAAATAAAAAGGCTCACATGCAGAGCAAACTTCTCTCTGTCGGAAATATATCATTCCCGATTGAAGTTCAGCCAATTTCTTTTGTAATCGTTTTATTATTTTTTTATTTGACTTTTTTTAAGAAAAAACATTTAAGCAGTATTGTTATTCAAAAACATTTATCATTTTAATATTCATTGTCCTAAGTTTGAAGTGTCCATTCACAAATATAAATTTTATTGACTGCGAGAGTCTATCAGTTGCTCGTTTATAATTTCTTATAATTCAATAATTTATTGAAATATTAATTTATAAGTTATACAATACAACGCGTATCAATTTTTATTAACACTCCAATAAAGTAAATTTAACGACCAAGTCATAATTATTTCAAACGTTGAAAATTGATATACTCTTTGTACAATATTCTATAATTAATAGGTAAAGGTCATAGAACTGTAACGAGATATATTAATAAATTAAAGCACGCTTAAGGGAAAAATATAGTTGTAATGTAATATCATAAAATAGTAAATTTTCTCTTTTATCCCCTAGGCTGTTAGCTTGTATCTGTTGAACAAGGTTAGATTTAAAACTGTGATTGTCTTTCACAAATAAAGTATTTGTCTAATTGTATTAAGAAACGGTATTTCAAAGCTATTTGTTATCTTTCGATTGCAGTTATACAAAATCTTAATAAAAATTGTGTCAATAAAAAATTATTTTTAATAAATGTTATTCTATTTTTGAAATAAAATAAAATGTCTTTTTATATTATTAAATTTTTTTCATAAACACTTCAGAATTTATGCTTTTGCGTAATAATAAATATTGGAAGGACATGCACTAAAGAATTTCTTTGTAAGTTCTGATCGCATTTATACTGACTTTATAATTTGACATTTAAGTACTACTGTTTCCCAAGCAATAACATATGTATATATATATATATATAATATGGGTCAAATAAAGCAAACGACAAGGTTCAAGTAGAAGATTTAAACGATACTACGTAAGAAAGTGAAGTTTTCTTTGTAAAAATATGTTAACAGATTGGTAATATTATTTTTAAATCCAAGAATTAAATATAAATAAACATTTATATGTAAATGGTAATAAAAAAAATCTCAATTTTTGAGAACGATTCAACTGTGCAACTTTGTTACTATGGTATTATGTAGTACGATGTAGAAATTGATAATTTCAATATTTGTATTCAAAATTATTATTTTAATCCTCAAAAACAAGATACGTAATAATTTACTTCAATTACCTGGCAAAAAACACGTTTTTTTCTGGAAATTTTGTTCAAAATTGCTAAAAAATGGCTTATAATAAAACACTCTTTGTGTCTTCTACGTTTTCGAAACACATTTTTTTCTAATAAATTACTCTTAAAAAAAAGTTATATTACAATTTACGCAATTTCTTTTACTGAATTCAAAATTTATAATAATCTATTTATAAACAAAAATACATTATTTCTAGAATAATACCAATTTTATTTATTTCAGAACACAGTGTGTCGTAAATGTTGGGTAAAAAAGTTACATTTTGAAAACTTCGCTGATGTTTGAATATAAATCAACAAAAAAGGTAAAAACTTTGAAAAGAAATAAAAAACGAAACCCCCACGTGTTTTAACACCATTTTCTGCCACTTAGTTCACTTCGCGTGCACATATTTGAGTTTGATACTGTGAATTTTGCATCATAAAAATGTCATTAAAAATACTACATTTTCTTCCTTAAACTCACGACCAGATCTTCGACTCTCATTCCACATATTTTCACACTTTTTTTTTCTCTTTTCAGTCATAATTTGCGAATCACTTGCGCATTTTTTGTCTATCATCGCGTGCATCTATCGAACTGATTTCCCTTTCGATCTCGCAACCTGTCAGAAAAGTACGATATATATACCCAGCAATAAAATAAACATAAATATAGCCAAGTTTTTCAGGTGTTTTCCCCATGAGTTCCGCACGAATCGAATTGCTCGGTGATGTAACCGAGCTCCAGTTCGGTGCTTGCGATCGGGGACGAAAAAGGGTCGGCAGGTTTCATAGGATTGCAGCTAGGATTACCGGTCGCGCTCGACACCAGCGACGACGTCGATTCGATTCCGCCGGCATTTCTTTCTCTTTCTCAGGTGCCCCCTCTCGGGCCTTTTTTCCTCTCTCTTTTCTGACAATCTTAAGCACACTCCGATCGGAATCGGCTTTACCCTCCCCTCTACCGATTTTTCCCACCTCACAGGCAAGCTACGAGGACGAGGAGAATCGTCGGCCGCAGTCAGATCGAGTCCGCTCGCGTATTCGTATTAATATTGGAATTCGTCGCTGCTTTTGCCAGCGAATCCCCCGAGAAACGAGCCCCTCTTTTTTGGACCATCGGCGAGAACAACGTGCACGCGAAGCGGGAACCCTAGAGTCTCGGTCGCGGCAAAAATCATTTTTTCACAAAAAGCTTTAGGTTTCTTAACTTACGAGAGATTTGGCTTACATGATCGGCCACACGTTGATTCCTCACCGAGTCCTACCGGTCGCGATGATTGTTAAGCGAGGAGGCGACGACTAGAAGAGCATCCCCCTCGCGACAGTGACAAAAATCTCTTTGCTAAATTTGGAGTAATTTTGGAGTAATTGTCGCTACTATTGTGATAGCAACATAGTGTCAGACGTAAGTTGAGTTGTGGTTGGTTTTTTTTGACAACCACCCCCCCTGTTGGACGACAGTGACGGAATTTCATTTTTGCAACCCCTTTGTTAGGGTATTTATTATTCACAAAAAATGAAGGTTTTTGAACCAGAATGGTAAATACAACTAGTATCTGGATAACAATAAAAATCTAGACAAATTGTTAACTATGATTTTTGACTGAAAAAAGTTTTTAGTAAAAAGGATGCTGTCCTGAAAATATTCTAAATTTAAAAATATCCTCGAAAATTAGAGTTTTTCTTTGAGCGATCGTTATTTCTGGAGCACATCTTACATCTGTGAAATTCTGAGAACATTTTTTTTTCTACATTTCTCAAAATCATGTTGCCTTTGTTCAGAATACAGTTGCACTTACTATTCGACTTCATTCGGGTGTTTAATAAGCGCTTTTATTTGAAAATCAATCAAAATTTAGAGATACATTACAGAAAAGCAATTTCTTTTATCACGACAGCTGAGTGTCAAAATCATGTAACCAATTTCGCGTGAGTGTTGCGCGATTCAAAAATATTTCATTGGTGTTGCAATTCAGCACGATCAGCGACAGTTGTTTTGTCGGACAAAACTGGCTGCTCTTCTCAGCAAATAAAGTTATCTTCTGGTGTACACGTGCCCAGCCAATTTTATTAATAAATTAACCTCTCGCCTTTTCGGCTTCAACTGAATTTTAATACAAATAAAAAAGAAAAAAAAACCTTAGCTTTATGCAACGCTTCTTTCAACAAACTAGTTAACATTCATAATAATACACCTGAGTGGCATTCCCAATAATAATTATAATAATCTTTTAGCCACACTTCTTTTTTAATGATGAATTTAAATAATTAAAATTTTTAACATTTTGATAAGGCAAAATTTTAATTGATTCAAAAAAATGGCATCTGTTGATGATAAATAAATTAAAATTCTGTACAGTGTTTATGTTACTCTAATGAATAACTGGAAATGCTTTTTAGTTAGATATTTGTACATTTTTATTTGCTAATAAATCAGACAGCCTTTTTTTGCGAATTTTATGTTTATATTGCAATTCAAACTAAATCATGTTTTGGGAAAATTGCTGATAAATGCAGATTTCTTTGCCTTTGAAAGTGAATGAATGAGTGTTAAATTGAATTTTGTCAATGTGAAAGTTGTAATTATGTATAGTTAAAAGTGCCTCTTGTACTAATTTGGATTTGATAATATTCTTCCACCGGAAGATCATTGTTTCACTCGCGCTGGAGTAAAATAAATATGTAACTGACACACGTGAAACAGTCAGCGACACACAGTGCTTTTATGCAATTTTTATGAGCTAACGAATTAATTTTCTTCTCGCGTTACACCTCTCTCCATCCAGAAACAATGCGTCAAGTCTAAGTGAAAGAGAAAATGATTCAGAATAAGTAATCCTGCTCGCTGAAATACGTACGTCAACGCGGATCATTTTTTAAGATAATCTTTTCCTTTCTTTTTTTTAATTCAAATTTTATCCAGGTGTCGATCAGTCATAACGTAATAATTAAATTCGTTGTTGCAAAATACAATGAAACAAAACAAAATGTCAGGACAAAAAAGTGAGTAAAAAAAGTTTAACTTTCTTAAAATAAGAAATTAGATGACGACGATCAAAACAAATTTTGTTGATTCATAAAATAATAATAATCATTTTTGGCACGTCTATTTATTTGTACTAGACTTTTTCTAAGCATCATTTATGTCAAGATTAATGTTGACTGGATTCGTCCATTAAAATTAGCACCAATCAATGCTAACGATAAATTTACACCATATTTAACCTATAAATTGATGAAATTATTGTCAAAACAAAACTGTCAAAAACTCGTTTAATTAAGAATTCATAAATTAGACAATATAACTTTCGTTTAAATGGTCGGGGATTTTCTGTTTTTTTTTTTCAATGTTGAAAAACTCAAATTTTGTTTTCGCTGTTACGCAAAAACTCGTGTGCTGCCAACAAGGACGACATTATTAATTTCGGGTTATAGAAAAGTGACACCATTTTAACGGGACGTTTCTTTCTTCTTGATTCGTTTTCAAAAAAATTGCACGTGAAAATAAGCCCGACGTTTCTTTCGTTCTGATAATCTGTAATTGTCTTGTGAAATCAGGTACCGTTTAACGATTTCGAATGACCAAGTTGCCCAAGATTAACCGAATATTATAATATCTATCCGTGTTGGATGAGGCCCACAGTTCGCACATAACTGTTGAAACACAGCAATGTTTGCGTAACTGGGAAGACGAGTTTTTGGATACATTCGATTCAACAAAAAGGAAGAGCTTAAAAAAAACCCGTCTTTTCCGTCACTGTCTTCCACAGTATTTTTGTCCAGGCAATAAAGCGACGTCAGGAAAAAACGGTCAATTAAAAATTTTCGTCCATTTCTTCTGCTTTTTTTTTATTATTATTACTTTTAATATCTTCCGCAAATCGTGTGCCAGTGAAGTGATCAGAGGACTATAGTAATTCGTCTTCTCGCAGAACACGGAAGGCCAAAATTGTTGAAATTTGGAGCGACCGGAAGAGGGAAGAGACAAAGCGGAGGCGAAAAGTCGAGCAGTTGTTTCGAGTTTCCCAGCG
>JABFPM010004695.1:0-12269 GCA_022817325.1 Idris sp. 1 HC-2018 | reverse complement strand
CTGAAAGATGTGCGAACTGCACATATCAAATCATTAGCTTCTAATGCTGGATTTTGATTTAACAGAGTTGCACTTGGTTTTCGCAAACCTTTTGTTATCTTATGCGGCGCGATTTTAAACGGATTAGAACAACGATTTTTACATTTTGTAGAAGACATTTTTTTCAATTACTTATAATTTCAGAAAATTAGTTAAAAGTCTATATAATTTTGTGTTTTTAATCAAATAAAACAACGGTAAAAGAACGGTAGACGTTCTGTTATGTCGCGCTCAAAAAATTGCTTCAACTAGTCTTGAGCTTTACCGTATAACGCGTGCGCGGCGTTATTCATTTGTTCATAACTTTTCATCTAATTATTATTACATTCTAAAAATTTGCAAATAGCTTCACTATTGATTACACTTTATATTGTTGAAATATGAAAAAAATCAAACGGGCCCAAATTCGGGAAAAAACATTTTTTTTCCAAAAATGGTAATTTTTTATGTTAAAAACAAAACAAAATTAATTTTTATGTTGTTATTCTTAAAGTTCACGAAAAAATTGCTTTAAGAAAGTATAGTGAAACTTTTTTGTTATTAGATGGGAATACAATAAAAATTTAATTACAAAGATGTGCGTGCAAAATTTTTAATTTGTCAAAAAATCATAAAGTCAAAAATATCAAATTTCAACAAAAACGACAAAATACGAATTGATTATTTTTCTATAAAGAACAATTAAAAAAATAAATATTATCGTTTTTTTACTATAGGTGTATATTTTTCATGGAATGCCCCATGTATATTTCAATATAATAGAAGAAATGTAATAGATTCTGGTTTGCCAGCCTGTGGTATTGCTTTCAGCGTCATATTCAGCAATAAGTGATTTCAATTTAAAATGTTGTGTCGTCGGTAAAAACAAATGGTAACTGCCTTATTTCCAATAAACAGTGATACACAATTTTTTTTTGTTTTCAAGATATATATTTCATCGTTTGAATTCTAATTGGAAAGGTAATCTTTAAATCGTGAAATTGTTTTTATTGACAGTGGCTTAACGAAAAATTCGATCAATTTTTTGTGATCTTGATTTGCTGCAACTCCATTAACTGAAACATATTTGCCCACGACGTTCGTTTTTTTCAAGTCCTCTTGATCAATGCAATTTCTAATGCACCTCAATTTAGAGGATTCAAGCTTTTTTCTCACCAGCTCCTTTTTTTTGCAAACAGCAATTTGCTTAAATAAATGCCCTATTTTATTTCACGACATCTTTAACACCGAAAGCTCTGCTCATTCAATTATTCGGCGGTAAAATGCACGCAAATCAAATCGATTTCCGCGCCTTTTGCGGCTCTGCTGCTTTTTATTTCAACTTCTTCTTTTTCAGGCCGGAGAAATCATTACTCAGAGATCTCTAAATTGTATTTTATATATATATATAGAATTAATTGAAATTACGGTTGATTTGAATTTTCGTTGAAAACTAAAAATGACTTTGACTTTTAAAACGAAAGATTTTCGGTGGGTTAAGTGCCACTACTATTTTGTACTAACAGGTGGACTCTGCAATGCGTCTCGCAAATTTGGTATGAGTGTTTCCGCGGCAGACGACTTCAGATTTTACTTTGACGGTCACAATCTCGGGCTAAGTAAATCGAGTTATTTGCTTTCTTTCTCTCGTTCTCTAGCATTTTCTATTCGCGAAATGTTTCACATTGCGACGCTTTCGTAAATAAACGACTGGGTATGAAAAGCCGCCTCCTGCTGGCGCGTCAAGAAAAAATGGCATTTTACAACACCTGTGCTTCAATAACAAATAACTGCGTTCAATTTTTTCACCCTCTTTTCTGCTCTTATTAAAAGCTTTAACGACTAAATTTTCATTACGAAGAATTAGATTAGATTAATCAATATAAAAAATTAATCGAAACTGCAAGTGAATAAGTTAGTGTCCCAATTATTGATCAGTTAAATTTATTTATTATAAACTAAATATTGAGTTAAAATTTAATACAATTTGATAAACATACAAATATTTTATGAAAACATTGAAATTAAAATCATTTATTCAAAAACTACTGGTCAACAACTGTTACATTTACATCAAATGAACCACAAAAAAGTTATTCAACTGAAATGATGCAATGCAGTGTTTCCAAATATGTTAATTTATGAAAAGTCATTTATTAAATTCAATCAATTCCAACAAGCAAGTATTCAATTTTAGTTTTTTTCTTTCGTCTTTGATTGTTATCGTTATTAATCACTGTTCACACACATATTCATATACACCGAAGGCCAAGGGCGAATAAGTTCAAAAGTCTTTACGACTGTCGTCAGCGTAACAAAAGCGTAGGAGTGACAAAGGTGAAAGGCAAAAATGTATTCAACGAAGCAAAGGGACAGTGAAACTGTAAGAAATATTACGTCCGTCGGAATAAACTGTCCATTAAATGGTTTTATTTTGAACATCGTTTCTTCCTTCGTACTATTATATGGTTATTACATATTTCTTTTCATATAATATGCTGGTACCTAATTTACTTCAATGAGAAAGGAACTGCAATAACAAAGAAATCAAATAAAATGTGAACAAAATGATTACGTGTACAAAAATCAAGAGGTTTTATAGAAAAATCTAAATTATCACTATTGCAATAAAAAAAGAATAAGGATTACAATATTTTTTTATTTTTTCTCTTTAGTTAAGTTTTATATACAGTTACCTAACATGAACTTTTTCAGAATTGGATGGAAAATTTATTTTTGTTTTCTGAATTAAATTTGGTGATAAAATTTTAACTAAGAATAAGTATTGTTAAATATTAAAATAATTAAAGAAATAAGGATTATCGCAAATGATATCTATTTGTAAATAGGATTTGTACGTGTTCGAAAAAATAAATCCCGTATTGGCTGAAAATATAATGAAGAAACACTGGTTTTGCACCAAGAGAACTGATCATCTGTAAATATCACATACCCTCGAGTGAATGGTGTAATTAGAGACCGACGGAAGGAAAGAATAAAGGAAAGAAAAAGATTTCACAAGAGAGCAGATAGTTGACAATGATAAGATTTAGCTGAGCTTTAATAGCCATTTGATTCTTTCAAGCACGATCAAGCAAGTGTTTTACACGAAATTTCAATTTCCATCCCAGACTCTCGAAAATAACAATACTTCATTATACACTTAATTAATGTTTTTAAGTGTTTCAATCAAAATTAATTGAAACAAACAAATTGGTGTTTATTCATATTACAAACTAAAATATATTCAACAATACAACGATATTATTATTTTATTTAAACAACCACATTTACAAGCTCTTCTTAAAAGAGATGCAATATTACTGTTTGTCTTTTCAATTATGAGCTCGCTAATACTGTTTTGGCCTCTCCAACAATTTATATATGATTTTTATGAAAGCTTGTTGTTGGCTTTTGTTGTGCGAATTTGAAGACCAAAAATAGGGATTTGAAAGCAAGACAGTAAAGAAAAAAAGGAAATCATAAAAAAATTCCATGTAACGAAAGTCAGAAGAGGGCTTAAAAAAAGACATAGATATACGGTGTTATCCCGGTGTTTGACCGAGAGCTCGATAAATTAAATCCGACTACGAAACCATGGCGAATTCCGCTTTAGCAGATTACATATCTCACTGAAAAACAAGAGATCTTTCAGATTCATTTTTCCACCTTTTTCTTATCCTATATCTTTTGAAGCTTTACATTTTAGCTTGACGTTAATATACGAGAGATCTTACTGTAACACCAAATATGTCACATTATGTACACATGAAGTTATGCACCAATTCATAGGTATTATATATAAAATCAATATCAGATCATGTTTTTTTATTATTTACCTAACAAGTATTCTTATGAAAAGTGTACAAGTTTAGAAAAAAAAGTATGTGCGGAATAAAATTGTTTCATTGTAAAAAAATTATAAATGCCCCAATATCTGCGCATTGTACGCCGACAGAATAAGAAAAAAATTATTTCAATCTTACAAATGGTTCATTTTAAAGAGTCCTTGGAGAAAAATAAACTGTATCTTAATCTGCGGAATTAAAACTAAAAAAGCTAAAAGTTTCGTAACTATTGCAAGTAGAATTTATATATGAACGAGAAAGACTCTTGGTGCGAATGTTGGTAATTAAGATAGAAACAAAAGTAAAATAAAATTGAATAATTTTTGCTTTTAAATTTTTTGTAACATGGCAATATTATCTATTCAACTTATTTTAAAATGAGTTTTGTATAAACAAATTCATTAGTTGTATATAAGAGACAATCATTTGATTTATCATTTAATTGATTGATTAATTATAAGATGAATTAAACAAGTTTAAGTCGTTTTTTTTTCTATCTTATAGAAAATTTGATGGATGAGCTACTCAGAATTCTTTTAAATAAATCCTCCAAAAATTATTACATAAGAATGTCTTAAGACGATAATATTTATTTTCAGAGAAATATCAATAGAACTCTTTGAAAGGACTCGACAATTTTATAATTTCACATTTAATATTATTATTTTGTAAATTGGTAAATTTTGTAAAATTTATGAACTCGGTTTCTCAGAGCACATAAAATGTTCAGTATGATGTATAAATATTGACTTAAAATTGTTTAATTCATCATTCGATTGAAATTATTAATTAATTGATAAATTGATAAATCAACAATTAATTCAATGTTCATACAGCTTTATTTAAAATCATAAATTTTAAGTAGTAACAGTCAAGACTGCTATTTTGATAGTCTAATTCTCTCAGTGTTTATAGATATATAAAATAATTTTTTGCATCAATATTTTATCAGTGTCAAAATTCAAAGTTCACAATATATTTGCACATTAAATATAACCAGCATCTATTATTCCTATTTTGCAATCCGATATTACAAGTGTTTATCATTTAATGTTAATAATATGATGTTGATTCGATAATTTATAGTATGAAATATCTATAATTTGTGTTCATAAATGCAGTACGTTAAATAAATATTAGTTTGAAACAGCCCCAAATGTGTATGCAAAATAATTGTCATAATATGTATAATGCAGGTCTATAATTATTACATTAGCATGCATTAGTTGTATAGTACCTTTTTTCTGTTGGCGAATGTGGATAAGTAGTACATATGCAAACAAATATATTCTTACTTAGTGAAATGAAGCCTTTAGTTAATCTCAACTGTCATATAGTATAATACGCTAACTTAGCTTTTACTACGTAAATAGTGAAAGTGATGCACTTCTCTCGCAAACTGCGGTATAACATTAGAACAACTTATACATGTAATACTGCATGCAAATGTGTACCTTGTACAGGGTTCAAAATTGCATTTGATGAAGGCACGTATGACATATGATTATTATTTTGAAACTAGAGTATGTTTAAAGTGTTAGGAAATGTACTTCATCTATGTTACGTTAATGAGATTTCAGCCATCTTAAACAGACTATGACATCGTTATAACAAAAGAACAATGGTTTTTAAAAAATTTAGATGCATGTTATAACGGTTTTACGGCCAAGTTGCAAGCTTCTTTTTTTTTGTTACAAAAATTGCTGTTAATCTTATTAATCATTCAACTAAAGCAATATATTTCGAATTATTCCGATTTCCTTATACACTGTGGTAACTGTAATTCACAAAATATTATAAGCAGATTAAAGACATTATTATGTAATTTAATACCGTAGAAATTCAATCAGAAAATTATCGTTCTCTTATACGCCCCGACACATAAATTACTATTTTTTGTCGAAGAAAGTGTACGCTTTAAACAAGTTTTTCGGAATTCGATATAATGACTTTTTTTGAGTACCTTTTTAATCAAAATTTTGATAACCTCGAAATTAGAACTGTCATATAAATTGATGGTAAAAATAATTAACTTATATGATCATCAAAATTACTGTAATAATTAAAACTGAACTCGCAAATTTTATCAAAGGACAATCCAGTTTCAGTGTCATAGATTTTAATCATTTTGAAATTACATTTGTCTGCCAACATTAGTGTAGTCAATTCATAAGTCGAATTCAAACATATTTCCATTAAAAAGGTTTTATTTCGAATAGAAGAAGAAGAAGAAGAAGAGACAAAATTGTAAGTAATAATATTTTTTGTAATTCAATATAAAATTAGCTATAATAATACTGTTGCAAATGAGAAATAACATGTGTGAGTTACAACGTGAGTCCATGTACGGTAATGAACTCCGCGTAAGCGTTCAACTGTGGTATAAAATAAACCCGAAGAGGTAGAAAAAGATGTGGCAAAGTGAGGAAACGGTGTGTGATAGGAGCGGCAACCGGCTCTCCTGCTTCACTATGTAGTGGCGTGGGATGCTTGTTTCTTACATGATCTCCCAGAGGTTGAATACAAGCGGAGAAAAGAGCTGATGCCCTCATAGCGGCTTACGTTGCAACGTGAAAGAAACCGAGTGACAAATCCATATCCGGTGACACTGTCAAAAACCACCCTGCAACAACAAAATAAGTAAAGTGTACTTTTCCAGACATTTGAGATGTATCTCAGAATGTTCTACAAAACTTTCATCGCAAAAAAATTTATATTTCTATTGTAACTTTGATTTTTCAAATAAAATCATTCTTGACGATGAAAGAGGTGATGAAAAGTTTAATCGTAAAATAAATTGGTATTTATTTTGTTGATTTTTAAAATAAGAAAATATTGTTTTCATGCAGTAAAAATCGGATTAATTTTTTTTCTGACTTTATTTATCGTGGCTCAATCTTTAATGCTGTGAATAAAGACCAGAGCTACAATAAATCTATCTTCTTACAAGGCAAAAAAAAAAGGGAAATAAAGATATCGAATTGCTTTAACACCTAAAACCCGTTTCAATCCAGCACAAATCTTCGTTTTTTTAAACTAATCTCTTGACAAGCTTCTTTAATGATTTGAAAATTATTGTGAGTTAAATTTGTAAATATTTTTTTTCACGTGTTAATCAAACAAATCAATCAAATTGTTTTGTTTTAACTGTGTTTGCTGCAGGAAGTACCACAAGGATATTGCGCACAAATTCGATCAATGTTACGTATTTAATTACTTTACGTCAACAAAAAATACACTTTAATTTACTATCATTGATAATTTTAATTTCTTATTTTGCACTAAAATATAGAATCACAATTAAATTTAATTAAATTAAAAAAATATTATTTAAGAAAATTGTGTTAATCAAGATTAGAGAAAATTAATAAGAAAAAGCACACATGCGCTTTTATCAAGAACAAAGAATAAAGTACAGCCGCATCACTGTACTCATTATGTAAATCGTTACGATGCTGAAACTGTAAAGTTTAATGCCAAGAGCTTTTATCATAAGTATAAGCATCGGCAAAGTCAGACATCGCAGCGAAAAGTTGTGGAATCTGAAAAAGGAGATGAAAATTCGAACGAACAAATGTGAAAAAGCGAAGATACGCGAAACGAACTCTCGAAGAAGATGCGAATCCCTGAAACTGGTTGTTAAAGTGGTGGGGGTTTGAAACCGGTGTGACGGGTTCGCAGATGGTGCTACTGCCGTGAAGCTCAACAACATGTGGGCCCAGCGTGCATGGTGTCGGTAGCATCAAGGTTTTTTACTTTATTTTTTGTTTTTTTCGTTCCATCCAAAATTCTTCGTTGTTATTATATCACGCTTGTTGTCGAAAATAAGCATGGTAACGAGAAAAGGATCCTATGTGGTTATCACGATTCAGATTGCTTTGAAAATCAATTCCTAAATTTGCTCCTAAATTGACTACACTTTAAATTGGCATGCAATATTATAAAAAGATAAAATGGTCTTTTTCACTTGAAAAATATAATGTAATATCAATTCCAGCGTTAATTTATAATAGAAGTATTATCTTGTTTTATGCGAAATTTGATTGCATTAATAATACCTTATAAATATTTTGAATTTTTATGATTTTAAATTTTTGTTGAATTACCATGAAAATATAATTTTATTTAAATTAAAAATTATTGTTACACTCTGTATGATGAAAGTTAAGGAAAACTGAAGATTTTTGATAGAGTTTTTTAATCAAAAATATTTTTTTCAACATTGAAGAAGCTTTTTTTTTACTAGAAGAGTACACATTTTTGTGAGAAAGTATTAAATATATTTTAATATTGCAGTGTAAAACACTTTATATTCAATACATATTTTCTGATAACAGATTAGTTCTCTTGCTCAGAATGAAGAAAATTATTATTTTCTCTATTATGTAACTAATTCCTGGATTGTCGGTACATTCATTTTGTCGTAGTATCATGTAAATTTGATATAACGTACTTATTACTAAATTTGAAATTGATATCAATGGTCTAAAATGATAACAAAACGTACACGTGTTATACAATTTAACTTCGCAATAAAATTGGTTAATTAATTTTTATTAAAATGATTACTATTATTTATAATTATCTTAAAGAGTTTTATTTTATTTTGCTAAATGAAAAATTCAAATAAATAATAATGACATTTTACGAACAATTTATTTACCACAGCAATAATAAGCTTTATAAATAAGCCGAAGTGAAAATGTATGCTACAATACTCGTTATAATAATTATTTAATTCTATGAAAGTATGTACATAAATAATAATCTACAATATGCATAACGAAAGTATTAAGGCAATAGTTTTAAGGTATAGTTTTTAGAAAACATTTTATCAGCATGTTAATGCACATTTTATTATAAAAGTTAATGTAATATTGATTAAAATTATAATTATAATTTTCATCTGCTTTTAATTTATACCTTTTGTAGGAAAGCCCTTTTCATTTACAAAAGTTTTTGCTTGTACATTATTTCAACAGTTTTCCAATAATGTTGATAATATTATTATCATATTTTATATATATATGTTCAATTATATTAATTCTAAAGTACCGTAAATAGTAACTGATCGTATGTTTATTTACTGACAAAAGAACATTTGCAAATGGTAAATTTTTTCGCGAATTTGTCGGTAAAAACATTTGTTATGTTTTTGTACTATCAGATCATTATTTACCCGTTAGATGACAATCAAGTTGCAATTAGGCGTTTTTGCTCATTTGAGTTCAGAATTGCAAAGCCTGATTTACAGTCGCTTACAGCGCTATATAAAAGCTCACAGTAGTAGAAATTAAATTTTTTGACATACTTTAAACGATGATAACAATAATTTTCCCAGTATATGTACTGGGGACAAAATAGGAGATGTTACAAAAATTAAAATAACAAAAAAATTGTTATTGTAAGATTCTGATTTTAAATTTTATTTTAGATTCATTTATTAATTTTTTAACTTGATTTATTAATAAAACACAAAAAAATCAATTTAAAAGAACAAACTACTGATTTGAATGAAAAATTCTGAATAAAGATTATTTTCAATTATTTTGTGAATTACGATACGAAGTATATATTTAGCAACAGTTATATTATATTAGTATAATGTTTAGCATAAGTATAATTTGTCACCATGAAATGACACTCTTTCATTCTACTCACGTTTTCTTGAATGAATTTGTATCCCATTGCTGACAATAGCAGGGAATTTTTCGATAGACCATACCTTTCTATGAAATATAATAAAATTGAAACTGACATTTTAAATAAATTTAGCTTCTTTTATTTATAACATTTGATACTTGACAAAAAGCAATCAAAAATATTCATCTGTATTTAATTTATTAAAGTATTTGTCAAAACTGTTGATATTTTATACATTTTAAAAGTTACTAATTTTATGAATACTAGTGTATGATTAAAATCACGAAGACATAAACAAAATAATATCTAAATTTCACGAAAACAAATGTGCTTTACTTTGATAAACAAGAGTGTTTCAAGTATAATTAAGATAAAATTTAGTTATTATACGTATTTTATGTTTAAAATTGTTGTAATTATGTATGAGCATTTGAAATCGAAAAAATTTAAAACACTTTCAGTGAGAATTAGCAGTTTTTATTTATCTATTCTTATATTTTTTACTTTGGTTTGTTTTAATGTGTTTAAAATTTATTTTTTCATCTTTAAAAGAAGTTGTCACTATTTTAAGTTATTATTCCTATGCATTTTTTAGTAAAATTGCATATATAATTAAAGATCGTTTTTGTTAAACTTTACGATCGTTTGTTAACACCCGCGCTTTTATTAGGATTGTTGGAATTTCTAAAATTAAGTACGCATAAATTTGCGTTTATGTGGTTCAAGTAGACCTATATTTATAGATTTAATGCATATCTGTGCTGGCATTCACCAAAACACACATAACTATGTCGAGAAACAGCTTCAAATGTACCAGATCATCGCAAATGGTGGTACATAAGATTATTCTCGACATAATACTTGTCTCAAGTAACAATTTGATGGGGCAAATATTTCAAATTCATTGGGGCCTCATCGGATAATCCTAATATTTAAACCTCACTAAAACCATTTTTGACCCCAATAAGGTATTTAAGAGGCAGTCCAACTGCGAAAATTCGTGTGTAAATTTCATTAGGTTCTAGTTAAGATTTCTGACTTTAACCCAATAAAGATTTATCTTCTGAAAACCCTAGCAGGGCCTAGTAAAATTATAATACTGTTGCCAAGCTATTTTTTCCATTCAAAAATCTGAACTACCCCTGATCAGTTTTTTCAGTAAAAACCAGTTTCTAATTGCCTCATGAAAACCACATTAGGTTCCAGTAAGAAATATTATATATTAAGCAATACTTTTTTTTCACGGATTAACTACTGTGGGTTACATAAGATTTTCTAAGGAATGCCTAATCATTATTAGCCAAATGAAAAGTTAAGCTATCCTTGGTAAGTTTTTTTGTGTGTAAAAAACCAGCTTCTAATTGCCCCAAGAGAACCTCATTAGGTTCCAGTAAGAAATATCATACATCAACCATATGAGAAGTGAGGTAACTACATTTCGTGGTGGGAGGTAGTGGCTAGCGCTAGAATTCTTTGTCTGAAGTCAGTTAATATTCAGATCTCGTAACGTGCACATCAACAATTTAGAAGTCAATTTCTCTTCTAGCGTTTAATGTAGAACTTAATTATTTATTATTATTATTTTTCCAATTTTAGTAAATATATTTTTAATTAAATAATCGTCATCTGCTAAGTTTAATAAATTTTCATTTTTAAACCTTAATTTTTTTCAGGTTTTAATTTTTTAGAATTTTGGAATTGACAAAAGATGATGCTATATGCATCTTTAATGTGTGAATCTTAAATTTCTTATAATATTTAACTATTTTTATATTACAAATTGAGATTTTGTTTGTTTTTAAAGTAAAGTATATTTTTATTTACAGAATTTATTTATTTGCTTCTGAATTTTATTAACAATTTGTGAAGCTTAATGTTTTTCATTTCCAGGTTTAAATAACATTTTATATACAGAGATTAATCATTTTTTAGGTTTAAATTTTAAATAATTTATATTTTTTGCGAGCAAGGCATTTCAGTGAAAATATCTAAGAAAAATCCTGTCAGGCTCTGGATTAAAAAATCCTGTGGAATCCTAGCAAACTTGACATGATTTGACAGCGACACTTTGAATCTATTAAACATTTTCAGGGAATATTTAAAATTTATATTAATTGAAAATAAATTAATCTTGACAAAAAAAAGTTCTTAAGGAAATTACACTTGTTTTTTAATATAAAAATATGATCTATGAATCTTGAACTATAAGTTTCCAAGTGATTGCACAATAATCATACTAATTTGGATTTGTGTTATTTATTAGGGAATTTTTTCGTTAAGGTGGTTGTGTCATTGAGTTAAAAATATACGATTTTAATGAAATTTTAATATGTGTTTGTTAATGTTAACTTTAACAATCTTTTGTTTAAGTTTGATTAGATTGATTAGATTGACAAGACTCATGTTTTGGCAAAATTTGGAGGACTTTGTGGGAGTGAAAATTGAGACATTGTTGTTTAAAGTTAGCTTGAATCATATAGGCTCTTATGGCGGTGGTAAAGAAAGTGATATATTTTGATTCATAACTTTTAAACGAAAAATACGATCTTTTCGAAAAACTGAGTATATTATCTTTCACCTTTTTAAACTATACTGCCGAAATATGAACAACTTTATGGTACTAGTTTTTGCTTAAATGCAAAATGAAACTCACCGTTTACAAAAAAAAAATCAGAGACGCATGACCGATAAAACATGTTGCAACACTGGACGGCGTAGCCAATACGAGTCGAGCGCGGTGAATTCAAATAGTTCGAAAAT
>JABFPM010004694.1:0-12269 GCA_022817325.1 Idris sp. 1 HC-2018 | reverse complement strand
AGCGTGTTCTTAGAGTTTCCGTAAATTCGATATCAGATTATTTGAAATAATAATGTTTCCTCAAATGCGTGTTCGATTAATTATTATTTTTCAAAAATAATAATGATTTCTCAAATGCGTGTTCGATTAATTATTATTTTTTAAAAATAATGATGGTTTCTCAAATGCGTGTTCGATTTAACATTATTTTTAAAAAATAATGTTAAGTTTTTAGAACACGCGTTCGAGAGTTTCGCAACAATTCCACCGATGGAGTTGTTGTGAACGCTACTCGAATACGCCATTGGGCTTATAAAAGTACTAAAGAAAAGTTTAATTAGAAAGTAATTCTCTGTCTCTCTTTCTTTTAGTGATATTTTAAATAATTTGATTGTTTTAATTAATTTTGAAAAAACGGCCATGTACCGGTGTTGACTATAGATGAAAGAATTTTATAAACTAAAAAACAACAAAAAATATAATAAATTACGTGAATAGTTTCAAAAGTACGAAAAATTGTCGTATTTTTTGAGAATTTCCATTCGGCATTGCGTTAAATTTGTATTTGTATTCTTAATATTATACTTTTATTTTAACGTATATGTTTATAAAAAATAATCAAATATTATCTATATATGAAAAGCCGAGATGTTCTCTTGGATCTGAATTTGATTGGTTGAACATACTGACGTGTGCATTAGATACGTGTAAACTGTTCTACTGAGCAGACAGAACAGAGAGACCAAAGAATACAAACATAAATATTTAGAATCACAAAATTCTTTATCTGATAAAGTGGGGATATTTTTTCTTTTTGGTAGTATTGTGTATAGAATTTTATTTTGTGTTTACCAGTTTATTTTTTCAAGTGATGTGAATAAATTTAATTTTGCATGATGCAATAATATATAATCCATAATTAGTTAAAACATTTGTACAAAAATCGAAGCAGAAAAGTACTTTCAACTTTAAATTTGAGTAAAGTATGAAATTTTCTTATCTTGATTAAGTTTAAGATTTTTCTTTTTCTTATTTAACTCGTTAAGCAAAAATATTTATTATTTTAGATAAAACTTATTATTAATATAATTATACTTTTATTTTTACATTGTGAATTTTTTATATCGAAGTTTGAAATTGATTTTTGTATAATTTTTTAAAAATGTCCTAAAATTTATTGATACAAATTTGTAAGCAAATAAACTTTTTGCATGATTGTGCATGTTTTGATTTATTTGTGAATGTATATTTTCTCTAACATATAAATACTATTGAATTCTTTATTTACTAAATTTATGGATTTTTGTATATGTAGTAAATTATCTATTAATGTAACCTACAATGATGCAATAAACTAAATAAAATCTCATAATCGTAAGCACAGTATCACTTATAATAATTTTTTAAAATCTTTTTAAGTTAATTAACATTTTTAGATCAGCACAGTATTATTAAATTCTGCGGGTTTCCGGAAAAACTGAATAATTCCATTTTGAAAAAATCAAAACTACTTTTGTATTTTTGATTTCAGATAAAATCTAAATTATATTATTATACAAAATATATAAGAAAACCATAATTTTGAATGTTTCAAGTTTTGCGAAAACAGCCAAATATGTTGTATCAATTATAAAAAAAAGTCATTTTGAATTTGATGAAGAAACAAATTAAATTTTTTTGTAACTGGTTTTTTTCGATTGTGTGATTAAAAATAAATGTCAAAACCTAATAAATTAAATATTAATTTTAATGTTTTTTAAAATGGACTTGATCAGTTTTTTCCGGAAAATTGCAGATTTAATAATTAAAACATCACAAGTACTGTAAATTTGAACAACAACAAAAAAAGAAAAACTTGTAAAATTAAGGGGATTAATAAGTTCTGTGTTAAAAAAAAACGATTTCAAGTGCCGAGCCATACAGAAAAATATCGTACTTTTGAAACTGTTCTCGTAATTTCTTATATTTGTTGTTGTTTTTTAGTTCAAAAAATTCTCCCATTTATAGTTAACACCGCTACATTGCCGCTTTTTTAATATTTATCACAACAATAAAATAATTTAAAATATCACTAAAAATTAGAGAGCGATAGAGAATTTCCATTCGACATCGCGTTAAGTTGCAAATATTTTGGTGAAACAAGGTTATCTTTTGTAAAATAATAATAAATGTATAAATATTTAATACAGTAATAATAAATTTAGTAACAAACATAAAATTATTTACTTTTTTTTCAAAGTTCATTGATTTGAAATGTTGACAACAAAAACAAAACAAAATTTCAATTATAAAACAAAAAATATCTTTAAGTCAAAAATCAGTGTAAACAAAATATTTATTTGAAAAAATAATTTTTATTCAACAATAATTTTAAAACAATTTAGATGTTACTGTAGATTATCTTTCTATGCCATGGGGGAGCTTCAGCCAAGGCACTATCAGTTGGAAATTTTTAACCAATGTTTAGAAAAAAACTCTATAATTTATCTTCCAACTGGATCTGGAAAAACGTTTATAGCTGTGTTACTGATAAAGCACTTCAGTGCCCATTTGAAAAAGTAAGCTTTTTAATCAATTTAAATATTTTACAAACAAGTAAAAAAAACCCTTGAATTTTTATAGGCCCTATGAAAATGGTGGAAAACGAGCCATATTTCTGGTCAATGCAATTCAGCTTGGTAATCAACAGTGTGCTTACTTAAATCGACATACTGGTTTAAGATGCAAGGGTTTTTTTGGAACGATGGATGTAGATCAGTGGTCAAACAAAAGATGGAAAGAAGAAATTTCACAGAATGAAGTACCCTTTTAAAAGCTCCTATTTTGTTCTTTATTTGTATTTTTTTTATTGGAAACTCATTGAAGATGTATTATTGTGTATAAATTCACTTGTTTCAGGTTTTAGTTATGACATCTCAAATATTTTTGAATATTCTAAACGAAGGAGTAATCAGCATGAAAAGATGCAGTATCGTATTTTTCGACGAGTGTCACAGGGCTGTTAAAGATCAACCGATGAGACAGATAACAAACCACTTGACAAATGTACCAATTCTAGAACAACCCAGAATCATAGGATTGTCAGCCACTTTAATTAATTCTAACATTGAAATAAGCAAAGTTGAAGAAACCTTACAGGTTTTTACAAAACATTTTCTGTATACGATTTTCTCAATTTGTATCATTAATTTGTAATTATTTTATTATTTAGGAGCTAGAAAAGACTTTTGATGCCAAAATTGTTGCAGTTGATGACAAAAATGAAGTTATCAATTTTGCTACATCTCCTAAGGAAAAAGTTATATATTATGACCAAACCGAAGATCAGCCAGTAATGAAAAAAGTTTTTACAGTTTTGGAAAATGTAAAAAATTATTTGATTAACGTTCAATTAGAAAAACTGGAAAACAGAGATCTAATAGGGTCGAGAAATGTCAAGTCTAAATTAATCAATATTATATTAGACATTGAGGAAAATTATAAAGAATTAGGTACTGATTTCTGTTTATTATATATTAAACAGTAGATATTGTGAATCATGAAAGTTTATATTATCATTTTTTTCACAGGATTGTACGGATTTGATAAAACAATTTTAATCCATATGCAAGAAATCGATAAAATGAAAATCAACATCGATTCAATTGTAAGCTTTCTAGTTTGTTAAGTTCAATTTATACTTGTATTAAACAAATTATGCATAAATACTACTAATAATATATTTTTCAGGCTATTGCTTCCGTGTTCAATTATATGATTTCAAATTTTTTGTACATACGGGCTATTTTAAACGACGAAATGAAAAATTTCACAGAGCAAACCAGAATTTTCAAGTAAGCTTCTTAATTATTAAAAGTTGTTTTTGAAACTTATGTATACCTTTTTTTAGGTTTTCTTCAAAAAAAATTTTGACCGTTATTCAAGAATTGAAAAACTTCAACACTCAAAAGAAGGATGGACAAAAATTTTGTTGTATAATATTTGCACAACGGCGGGTTACTGTGAACATTATTTACCAAATACTCAGTGTATGATATTAAATTTTAAAAACGTTTTCATTAAAATTCCATTTTTGTTACTAAAAAATGTGTTTCAATTTGCAGATTTTACATGAAAACAACCAAGCATTTACTTTTCTAAAGCCAGGATTTGTAATAGGAGAAAATAATAATGTTTTCAAAGCTGAGAGACAAAATCGCAGTATGAGTCAATGGAATAAAGAGATTCTTGAACAGTAATTTAAATACATTCTAATTTTATTAATTTAATTGTTTACAATTTGATAGTTGCATTTATTATTGTTTTAATCTGTTTGTTTATTTTTTTCTATTAGATTTCGAAACAAAAGTATCAACTGTTTAGTATCTACCGATGTAATTGATGAAGGTGTTGATGTTCCTGTATGTACTCTTATTGTTCGATTTCACTTTCCTCAAGATTTTCGAGCTTATGTACAAAGCAAAGGAAGAGCACGACATTCTTTAAGTGAATTTGTGCTTTTAATTGATGAATCAGACTGTGAAGATGCTTTGCAAAAATATTACAAATATCGAAGGATAGGAAACGAACTGGAAAAAGTAAACATGAAATTAATTTTATTCATTAAAAATATATCACAAAATAGATAATAATAATAATAATATTTTACAGTTGTTGATTGGACAAACTAAAGAACGTAAAACTCCAAATAGTTCGGACGTCGAATGGGAACGCTACGAAGTATATGACAAGAAATCCGACACCACCAGTTTTATTGATGAACAATCAGCAATTCCGTTAATTATGAAATATTGTGCAAGCTTGTATAAATCAAAGTATGTGTTCCTGAAGCCTATTTGGACTAAGAAATCAAGCGGATCTCTTTATCAAGTAATCCAAAATATTTGATTTTATACACTAAAAAAAAGAAATAAAAACTTGTACATTTTTTTTTTCTTTTTTAAACATCTCTATCACCGACTCTGTGATGTAGTGGTGAGGGTATTTGCTTGGTAAACAGAAAGACGCGAATTCGATTCTTATCTAGCAACGTTTTTTTGGCCACCTCAACACAGTGTTTGGTGAGGTATCGAATGTTCGAGTTCGGTGGTCATAATATTTGCGCAATGTGGTATTCTTACCTGAACATTTCAAGATACCGACCATTCCGGGGAGGTTTTTCTCTGGTGGGAATCGTCCTCAGTTTTCCTTTACAGGCATCGGTCTGGGCAAATTTAGAATAGTTGTTTTTTGGGCATTTAGGTTAAAGGAAAGGAAAAATAAAGAACAAAAAAGTATAGAGAGAATATTATAAAAAAAACTGTTTTAAATATTATAATAATGTTTTACAACTTTTAATTAGGTATCTCTGAAGTTGCCATCACTGTCACCTTTGAACAAACAAATAATTGGAGATGAACGAATGTCTATTGATTCTTCAAAACGTTCAGCAGCATTCAAAACCTGTATAGAATTACACAAAAAAGGAGAGCTCAATGATCGACTGCAACCAAAGACAAAGGAAGACATTTTGATGTCTTCGGAATTTTTGAGAATGTTTCCTAACTGGAAGGAAGAAAATTTGAAAGAAGAAAATCCTAAAAGAATCTATGAAATGGAGGTATATATTATAATCAGTATTAAGTATATAATAATCTATACAGTATAATAAATGAATCGTGATTAGGGTAAAATAATAAAACGCTAATTATTTGCAGAATGTCTTAATGTCCAAATATTCAATTTGATTAAAACTAAAAAATTAAGGTACATTCCTACTATTAAATTTTTCTCTAAATAGTGTTTGTGCGCTTGCTTGCTTGTTTGTTTGTTCGTAAGTCAAATTACTTATTTTTGGACATTACAGGGCATTAAAAATATGTATATGGTTCAAAGCATAAATAGATTATCGTCTCATTTATTTTTGGCGAAGTTGATTTAACTTGTGAATTAATTAATAGATTAATTAGCTTGAAAAATTGAAAAAATATGTTAAACAAATATTTACCAAAATTGTAAACTATCTTTACTAAAGGTAGTTAGGATTTTTTTAAAGATAGGACTAGCAACATTTAGTTTTCTTACGAATTAACTACAAATTGACGGACAAGTTCTTTCGTTATCGGTGTTGCTTTAAAGAAACATTTAATTTGAATTTTTGTTATTAAATCAAAGTAATAATAATTGCTTTAATTTTTGCTACTTATTTAAGTGAAAATTGACTTTATACAACACCTGTAAATATTTTTATTCCCTAAAATATGAAATATTATGAAATATAGTCAAAAAACTTAAAAAACGTTTTTTATCATTTTTGTGTTATTAGTACAAATTAATTTTTGAATTCATGTACAAAAATCAAATTTTCAACCTAGAAAATAATTCGATATTGAAAGGGTTAAAGTGTACATACATATGCTTATAAAGTTTTAAAGAGTTCTTGTTAGTATAAAAGATATTGTTATTTAAAATTGGATCGGTTTATGTGATCGGGATAGAGCAAGCAATACAATTTCAAGCATATATTAAAGATTGAAATAAAAATTGAAGCGCCCTAATAATACGATCCTTCTCGCTACTTTTTTCCTTGTCTTGTTCTAAACAACCCGCACGTATAAAATATAAAATTTGTTTTTACTCTACTTATCAGAATATTACATTTTCATTATAATTTTATTTCTTCATGGTGCATGGGTGTTATTCGCAGAATTTTATATTAATTTTATTAAAAATTTTCAAAGAAAAAATCTTTAAATAATTTTTAATATTTTATTAATACACTAGAGGATGAAAAACAGGACATTGAATAAAATTTATTTTCTTAACTATGTTCAAAATTCGATAACGAATAATTTTCACCGTAAATGCTTTAAATTTTTAATAAAAAAATCTCTGAATCTCTGTTAGTTTTTTTTTTGTTTTTGAAAAAAATAGAACAAAAAAAATACTCTTTAAGATCCTGTTTTTCACTTAATTATTGATATGTATTAAATTTCTCTAATGAGAAAAGAAAAATCGAACAATCAGATTACGTTATATTTTCTACATAAGAATGCAAAATTTTTTATAATGGCTGTAACTTTCACAATTTTGAAAGTGAAGATTTAAAGCTTTTTTTCGACAAAATTTGTAGCATTTACGATGAAAATTAACCTTTCAAACCCTGGCGGTTACAGTAATCGGAAAAACATTTCCATTATAACAATAATAATGGTTTTGTGTCAATATTATTTATATTAAAAACGAATATTGCACTTAAAATCAGTCCATACTGACTTTAAAGTTGATCTGTATAACGAATAAATCCTCGAATAAAACTCAGAATAAAACTTGCAAAACTCAGAAAATAATAAGATTGAAATACAATTATAATAAATTTATTTTCATAAATATGAATGAAAAACTTCTAAAAATGTGAATGAAAAGTTGATTATATAAACATTTTATTGTGCAACGATATTAATTAAAATAAATTATTAATTAATTTTAGCGAATAGAATGTCTTTACAATGCATATCCTGTAAGCAACAAAACATTGTACCTTCACGTGTTAGATGTCAGAACTGAATTCTTCAAACCCAGTGACAATTTTTACAAAGAAAAAGTAACTGTTTTTTATGACATTCTAAGTGCAGAAAATGGATTTGCAATTTTATCGTCGAAACCTATGCCTGTGGTAAATTCATAAATTTTTGAAAAATTATTTTTATTATAATAATAATATATATATATATTTTTTTTTGTTAAATAAACTTTAATGCATACTTTATTTATAGCTGCCTCAGTTTCCGATTTTCATGAGTGTCGGTGAACTGTCAGTTAACGTACATATAAATAATTCAACTCTGCAACTGTCAGACGAACAAATCGAAAAGTTACGATTATTTCACACCTTAATTTTCAAAGAAATTGTTTCTGTCATCAAAGAATTCATGATTTTCGACAAAAAGCATATGGAAAATAGCTTTTTAATAGTTCCAGGTATATATTAGTAAAAAATCAACAGTTAATGTTAAATAATAAAATTTATAAATTTAATTACAAATTTCTTTTTCAGTGAACTCACAATGGAAAATTAATTGGAATGTTGTAAATGATCATCAAGTTTTTCATTATGATGACTTGACAGGATATGATGACTATTCTGACTTGAAATTGTCTTTGATTAGAAAAAAGTATGCGTTTGAAAAATATTTGTACTTGACAGTAGACATACGTCCTGACATAAAGGCTTGGTCTCCGTTTGTAGATCCACAATATGGGACCTTTTACAACTATTATTCAGAAAAACATGGACTAAATATTAAGCATATAGACAAACCTTTTCTGGAAGTCATGTGTTTGAACAAAACTGTCGATTTTCATAAACCAACGTAATATTTTTATTTTCCTATTAGTCTGTAAATATTTTTTTAACATATTTTCAAAAATACAAATTTTCTTTTTAGTGACAAAAAACTTTCCAATAGCACTGAAATTTTGATTCCTGAGTTCTGTGAAAAATTGAATTTCCCTACCAGTTACTTTATAAAGACAGCAACTTTACCAACCATTTTATATCGCATAACTCATTTACTTGTTGCTGATCAACTACGAAGAAAAATTGCTGAAGACATAAGCATAGGAAGCGTAGAAGTTTGTAAAACCAGTCATTGGGAACCTCTGATCTCTGAAGAAAAGGATGACTTGCTTTCAGATTCGTGCAGTAATATTTCTGTTGCAACTTCATTTTATGATAAATGGAATATTGTTTCTCCAGCAAAAGCAGGTTCGATTTTTAAATTGTAATAATTAAAATACAATGAAAACGTTAATGTAAAATCAATATTTTTTTACTTTCAGGATCCAACTTTCAGCTTTGCAATTTTCAAGAAAACTTCAATTTTATGGAAGAAGATTCTGATGAAGACTATAAAATGGATGTAAGACTTTTTTTATTAATTGGTTTATAAACTCATATTAAACATTTTTTTCATATAATAAATTGGTGTAATTATTTTCAGAATTTATTTTGTGATTACAAGACCGTCGATGATACTGTAGTTGTGCCTAATTTAGATTTTTATAAGTTCAGTTCTACTGGTCCGCAACTGGTATCAATTGCTAAAGTAATTAATTATTGTTTACAATTTATTGTTGATAAATATATTGTATGTATTAAACAGAGTTTATTTTTTGTAGGCTTTAACAAGTACTCAAGCATCTGACATTATAAATTTGGAAAGACTCGAAAATTTAGGTGACGCTTTTCTCAAATTTGCCACTTGCCTTTATTTGCTGGAAAATTTTCCTAATTTAAATGAAGGAACCTTAACTCTCATCAAAGGAAAAATTGTGGGCAACCGCAATTTGTATTATTGTGGTGAAGCAAAGACAATCCCTGGAATGATTAAAAATCAACGGTTTAACAATGGAATATCACCATCTTACTCTATATGCAGATACTTGCAAGAAGCAATATTGAAGAAAAAGGTAAAAATAAAATAAATTATATTAGCATTAATTGAAAAATATTTTCAGATAATTATATAGTTAACAATAATATAAATCTTGATTTTAGGTTTCTCACAATATTCTCCACGAAATTCATATGTCATCCGACGAAATGAAAAATGGGCAAGTAAAGCTTGACAATTATTTAAAAATTAGACAACTGATAGACAATTACACTACTGAAAGATATCATTCGAACATGGAACATTATTTGTCTTTGCAAGTGATTAACGATAAAAATGTTTCGGATGCAGTAGAAGCTCTTATCGGAGCTTATCTTCAGGTATATTGATTTGACAAAGTATAAAAAAAAAATTTTTTATAACTTTGTGCTAAATAATATTAAAATTTTGAAAACAATCACAGGACTGTGGTGTAGAGGCTGCTGTTAAAGTGATTCAGTGGTTCCAAGTTTTGCCACAATTTTCTATCAAAGAAGTATTTTTCTCTGTTAAGAACAAAGCACAAGATGAATTACAATTATATCAAATAAACCCAATGGCTAATACAGTTGAAAAGAACATCGGATATAAATTCAAAAACAATGCCAATTTGTTAGAGGTAAATTATGTGCATTTTTACTGTACATATATTATTTATTAACAATAATAATGCAGTATTATTGTCTTTTCTTTAAATTAAATGTAATTTTTTAGGCCTTAACTCATGCGTCTTTCTTGTCTAACGATAAAAATAATTGTTATGAAAGACTGGAGTTTTTGGGAGACTCAATTTTAGGTAAAAAACTTGAAACGTTTATTATATGTATATAATTTTTAATCTATGAATTATAAACGGTAAATTGTTCATGAAAGTTTTAATTTTTAAACTTTTCAGATTTTCTAATAACTAAGTACATTTTTGAGACTTGCACCAGCTTATCACCAGGTGAACTAACAGATGTCAGATCTTCCCTTGTGAATAATGGAATTTTTGCTTGCCTAGCAGTTAGATATGGCTTACACACTCTACTATTGTCTTTATCTCCAACGTTACAACTCGAAATTGACAAATTTGTTAAGTATCAAAATGATCAAAATCATATTGTCGATACGAAGGTAATAATTCGATCAGAAAATAATATTTATTTTTAAAATGATTTATATCTAAAATATATTTATTTTATGTTACTTTTTTAGTACATAAAAATTTTATCAGAACACAACAACATGAATCTGGCGGAATCCGTGAATGCCCCAAAAGTGTTAGGAGATATTTTCGAGTCTCTTATTGGTGCAATTTACATAGACTGTGGTAAAGATCTCTACACCGTTTGGTCTATAGTTTACAAATTGATGCATCAAGAAATAGGTGAAAATATTGTTGAAATTCAACTATTATGAACTAATGACTTAATTTACCTTTTTTTATATAATTTTTATCTTTTGTTATAGAACAATTTAAAGTTCAAACACCGAAGCAGTCTGTGCGACTTTTACTAGAAATGACACATCTACAACCGCGTTTCAGGTTAGTAATATTAAATTATTATTTAATTTATTATAACAATTTAAAATGTTGTCATTAATTAATTATTAAATACATTATTTTTTATTTATAGTAAAACTTTCAAGGTAGAAGACACAGGAACTGTCAGGGTTTATGTTTGTGTGCTTATAAATGGAAAACGTCATAAATTCAATGGCTTCGCAGCAAACAAGAAGCTAGCAAAAAATGCTGCAGCACAGCATGCTCTAGACTACATTGAACGAAACAAACTATAAGTTTTGAGTTTGTTAGTTAATTTTGTTAGATATCAATTTGATTTTAGTTAGTCTAATATCTAAGAATTATAACTATAGAATTTTAGTTATTAAACTATCGTATAATTGAACGGCTTTATGTGATACCGTTCTAAATATTTAATAGATTAAAAAATACGTGTCTTTAACTTTTATTTGACTTTTTACCAAAAGAATGTAGATATTGCTTCTAAAAGTATTATAATATCACTATTATGAGAAATTATGATTGAGTCTCATATTTTATTAGTTTTTTTTATCATTGTTAAGCTCACAAGGTGCTAAATATGTCAAAGAGGATGTCAAAGTTCTACGTTCACAGAGACTTTAGCAAATTGATTTATTTTTTATTATAAAAGTACCATTATAAATTTAAAATCGATTATACATATTATAATTTTATAATATAATCATAACATATATTAATAGCATTTTAAAATTTTGTTAAACATTTAAGTTGAAAAAAAAAAAACAGAAATTGTAAATAAAAAAATGAATCTACGGAGCTCCAAATGGTTTGGAAAAAAATGACTCATTTTCTTCTGTTTTCGTTTACATTCTAATTGCGTCTTAATTTCTTCATAACGTGCTAAGCAGTTACAAAGTTCTGTTTTGAATTTTGCACATTTTTCTGCTAAAGGATAAATATTGAAAATGATTCATGAGTTTCTCAGCTTGGAAAAGTGACTAGAATTTTTTAGCAGTTCGAAAAATTTCCAAAGAAAAATGAACTTTTCAATATTTTGAATCGCGTTATAGCGAAATTAGCACAGCGTTGTATAAAAATGTGTCGCCATTTGAAAATCGCGTTATAGCGAAACCGCGTTATACGAGGGATATCTGTAGTTTATATGATTCTTTGTAAGTAAGAAAATCGAATGATTTAATATAGATTAATACCTTGCAGTATTAACAATAATAATTGAAAAACTGCAATGTCGATATTTGACCTCTTAACGCGATGTCGAATGGAAATTCTCTATCGCTCTCTAATTTTTAGTGATATTTTAAATTATTTTATTGTTGTGATAAATATTAAAAAAGCGGCAATGTAGCGGTGTTAACTATAAATGGGAG
>JABFPM010004693.1:0-12270 GCA_022817325.1 Idris sp. 1 HC-2018 | reverse complement strand
ATATATGGCCATGAGTATTTAATTTACACATGTGCAGGCTTTTTATTTGAATTCGGTGTAATTGTTGTAACTCTAATGCGCACTTTCAAAGTACATATCATACTATTATAATTATCAGAAAATTTCGATGCAACTTTTCATAATTTTTTCAAGTAAAAAAAAATTAATAAAAATCAGAATCTTGTTTTTTTTATACTTAAAAAAATGAACTGTTGCATTAAGTTAGCATTTAAAAATTATATGAATTCACAACAACTCGTATATATAAATATAAACAACACTGTAAAATAGCATGATTTTTGTGTAACAATAATTGAATTTGCTGAAAATATCAAATAAAAAAACATAGTCACAATATTTGTTGCACGCTTATAAATAGTTTAAGTGACATATAACTAAAATAATTTCGTTCAAACAAATATATATATGTTAAAAGAGAGAGAGAGAGAACAATATTTAAAAACAAGAGTAGATAAAACTTTTTTTGTTATCACTTTCATTATATTAATGACAAGAACTTCGCCGATTACAATAATTAAAAAATGAAACGTTAAAATTAATAATATAAAGAATGCATTCTAGATTCTAATATAATACATGATTATGTTTGTAATACTTTTTTTAACAAGTCAAAAATGTCAGAGTAAAAAACATTACTATTTTGGACTGTAATCATTGTAGCTGCGCAAAACTAATACATTAAATGCAAAAGTTAATAAAGTATTTGCATTTAATTACATCTTTAAATTTTGAATAATCATTTTTTAAACCAATAAATAAATAAAATATCTGTGCAGTGTCATTAGTTATTTTTTTAATATTTGAATTTTTGTAATAAAGCTTTTTAATTGAAAGATCATTCAAAATTTATAAATGTAATACTTTAGCTCAAATGCAACAAACCAAACGTGTTAGTTTCGAAAAAGCGAGTTTTTAAGTTTCTGTAGCATCGGTGATTGCACACTATTTGACTTATACATGACTCGAGCGTGTTCTAGTAACAAATTACTACACAAATAATGCAGAAAAAAAGTATGTTTATTTTTTATTACTAAAATATGAAAAACTTTTTCTACTTGTAGATAATCAACTTTTTTTCAGTTTAACTGAAGTTTTTTTCTGCATTTCACACTCATCTGAAATCGTCAACTTTTCCCACTTGTTGCACAATATTCTCTTACTTTAGTAAACAATTTTCATTTTTAATTTTCCATGAAAATAAATTATAAACAGAAATGTAATTTAAATTGATTTACTTTACAAAATAATTTATTTTTTTATAAAAAAATTAACTCTTGATAATTAAGAAAAAATGCAAAGTTAAGGTACATTGGATTTAAAAGTTATATAAAAATAGGATATCATTAAATAATGCATGGAAAAGTAAAAATGCTTCACAAAAGTTGATTTTAAAATAATAAAATTGACTTATTTGCTAATTTATAGCCGTGTCATAAAATTTAAATTGCTGAAATTGCAAATATAAAATTGTGTCATACAATTAAAACAGCTGCATTGCACTCAGTAGTAAAATCAACTTTGATAATTACAACAAATTATCAAAGTTCTTTAAAAGGCTCTTTTTTATTTATTAATTTAAGAAAATTTCATGTAAAATTTAAATAATCAATTTTTTCTTTTTTTTTTAAAAAAAAAGATTTCTACAAATATTTTCTTCAAACAGTCAAGTTTGACAAATCTAATTAAAAATGCTATTGTAAAACTAATTTTCAGCAACAACTTTGTAATTTTAAAATGAAATAATAAAAATAACATAACGATCTTAAAATAAACAAAAGCGCTTACCACGAATGGGTAAATTTAATTTTCAATCGATCTCTAATACTATAAAAAAATATGTATATTCAACAACGCTGACTTAAGCTTTAAAATAAACTATCAAAAACATTGTGTATCTGATGAAAATGCGGCCTTTTTTCTGGCTCATATTCCCAGCAGCGTAACATTAATCGATAAATTTCATCTGGTGTACCTTCAGGAGCTGGCATTCGATAACCTAATTAATAATAACAAAAAACTTACATTAATTTAAAAAAAAATATAAAATCAAATTTAAAAAACAATTAAATTAATTTCACAAATTACCTGCATCAATTTTTTCCCTGGCCTGAGAATTAGACATACCACTGTAAGGATTACCCCCTTTAGAAAAAATTTCCCAAATCAAAATTCCATAACTCCAGACGTCACACAAAGAAGTGTACTTGCCTAAAAAAAATTCAAATTATCAACAAATTCAGATAATTTTTTCTTTTTTAATGAAATCAAAATGATGTTTACCAAAATTTAATGCTTCTGGTGCAGTCCACTTAATTGGAATTTGTTTCATCCCATCGGAAACAATATACTCTTTCTCTTCCCTGGACATTCCAAAATCCGAAATCTTCACTATTAATTCATATCCTGGTAATAACATAAGAATTTGAATAAAAGTTAATTCCCCTTTGGAAACTATCACTTTTCTTAAAATTTCATTTTACTTGCCTACTAAACAATTTCGAGCAGCTAAATCACGGTGAATACAAAATTTGGATTCTAAGTACCTCATCCCCGCAGCAGCATCCTTACACATACGCAATTGATCTCTGTAAGTAATGGAATTTGCATTTTTCCTCAAATAATTGAGTAAAGAGCCACCTGAAATAAAATTCTTAATGAGAAAGATATAATCTTTGTGAGAAGTTGTTTTTTTTTTTTTTTTTTTTTCATTAATAAAAAATAATAACAACTCACCAGGAACTAATTCCATAACAATCATTATTGGCTGCTTTTGCACACAAATGCCAATAAATTTTACTATATTCGGATGGTCGTATTGTTTTAAAATTCTTCCTTCCTGTAGGAATTTTCGTTTTTGTTCGTCCGGCAACGTAAGTTTACATGTCTTTACAGCTACGTCAGTCTTACAAGATTTCAATTGGGCTTTGTACACGTCTCCAAAGTTTCCCTAATTACAACAAAATAATTGTTATTTGAGAAAATAATTTACTGGATTTCCTCTAAATAAAACAAAATAACTGCTTAATTTTGTTTATCAAATGTGTTTTTTAAAGATAAAATTTTTCTTTTTTTTAATTATTTGTATAGCGATTTTTGATTTTGTGAATAATTTGCAATATTTTTTTTATGCTAATCAGTAATAATTATCGAATAAAAAAAACTGATGATATCGTATTTTGTTTCGATAATTTATGTCTTACTTAATGAATCAATAATTTAAATTAATACTGATAATTTAAAGATTTTCCTCATATAGTATTTCAAGTTTAATTAAAATGTGTATTCTCATTAAAAGAAAAGTAAAAAAAATCTATTTTAAATAAGCAAAAACAAAATTATTATTTCAAGTTTATTTTATTTTGAAAAATAAAAACTCTTGTAGTAACTTTTTATTTCTGAAATACACTTACTCTGCCTATTTTTTCTAAAAGTATCACATCATCATTGTTGAGCTCCCAACGTTCACGCGAAATTGGTGTTTTAAGAATGGCACCTGAGCGACTAGTCACCGGCAAACCTGACTTCAATTGGTGTACAATTAATTCTTTAATTGAAGGAAATGTTGGACCTTCAAATCTAAAATGACCCTGAAACATTATTTCAAAGATGTTAAATTAAACAATATTATATATAAAAATAATATTTTATTTTAAAAAAAATTAACTTAAATATTATTTGACAAGCATTTTATAAATTCATTAAAAGTTTCGTTAAATTTGTGAAAAACACTAAAAACCAAAAAAAAGTGAATCTATACAATTTTGTATATACAAAAAACGAAAAACTAAATCTAAAATTTAATTTAAAGATGGTGATTCATCGTTTTTTAATGTTGTTAATAATTTTATCACAAATTTAATAAAGTTTTTCCAAAAGTTGCTGGTGATTTTTATTTTTTAAATAACTAATGAAGAATTTTTTAAATATTATTATTCATAAAAAAATAGTATTAAACAAAAAAAGTTGAATTACTTCTGGCGTTGTTTGTACAATAAAATGTTTGTGTCCATCCCAGCAAACAGAAAGCACTATTTGGCACTCGTCGTTCCTCGTAGTTTCGCGTACCAAAAAATCCCCTTCATTCACGAGCAGTCGAACAACCTCTTCTCGAGGTAAAACTCCGTGGAACCACTCCTCTTCGCTGAGTCCATTTCCTCCGTTTCCTCTTTGATTATATACATTTTGATTCCCACGAATTGGAGCCTAAATTTTGAATTTTTTTATTTTAAATTAAAATTCATCTTATTTGCTCAATACACTCATTTTAATAAATTATTTTCCATAATACATTTAGTGCCAAATTCACACTACTAAAAAATGTCTGCGAAAAAGCCAAACATAAAATGCAAAAGAAAAATATACTTGATAATTATTTTAAAAAATTAAAGCAATTTAAATACAAAGATGTCATGCATGAGCTGGCAATATGATAATGGCAACACACAGTGCAAAACAAGAGCACAATTTGCTGATCACAAAAAATGTGAATTATCCAAAAAATTGACCGTACAACTGGGGGAGGATTAATAACAGGTGTGGAACCTTCGCTACCAGCTCTAATCAATCCATTTTTAGTATCGTTTATAATTGGCAAAGACTTGAACGGAGACTTTAGCAATGATATAAGTCTTTGATTTCTTCCTATTGTGAAGAAACCATTGTCAGCAACATTATTTTTCTGCAATTATGAGTACTGAGTGATAGCAATTTTTACAGAAAGAAAGACAAAAAGTTATTAATCTATTCTGTAAAAACACTTTTTCTCACAATGAATTATACCATATTGTTAAAATTGCCTGTGCTTATTATTAATTACAGCATTTACTAAATCAAGAAAATAAAATTGTTTATAATCAATTTAATGAGCTAAAATTTGTATTATGAATTCTTTTAAACTGAAATTTTAAGGTAAATTTTTTTAATTATTTACAAGTTTTCTAAAAATCTAAATTAATTATAATAAATGAAACGTACTTTACTGATTGGTAAAGTATCTGTAAACGATCCCTCCATTGATAAGTCACAACCAGATGGTAGTTCCTCACAACCCAGTTCGTTCAGAGCACCTCTGATCACCTCCACTTGTCTTTGCAATTTTTTTTCTTGACAACGTAATCGCAATTCTTCTCTTTCCTGAGAATAATCTAAAAGTGAAGCCCTAAAAAAATGAAATTATGTATAATAAAAATCATACATTACAAATCAATAATCATTTAGAACAAACATTTACTTTGTTTCTGTATTATTTTCAGACTGTGTTGACTGCCTGTTAACTTGTGTAGTTTTCAGGGATGTTTCCAATTCGGTTAGACGATTTCTCAGCCAATCGATTGTCAAATTGTCTACAGTCAATTTATTAGGCAACAATTTTCCGGATGTATCGTGGACCAAATTTTCATCAAACGTAAATCTTATTGGCGAGGCAGGCCTAGTTCTATTTAAAAAAATATATAAAATTAAACAACAATTTTTTTTTTTTTTTTTAATAATTTGATGAATTACTTGTTTTTGTTAATAAAATCTCTATATTCATCGATGGGCTTGATTGTATTGACAGCTTTTTGCATCCGAGTGTGTATTTCCAAGAATTTTTCAGTTGTGAAATCAGAATATTTGACTATATCCTGCATGATGTTTTTCCTACAAAAAATTTAAACAAAATACCACTTTTATTAAGATAAGCAATTTCTTATGCATAAAATAAATGTTACTTTTTACCTTTTACATTCATCTTCCACTACAAGTGACAGACATGATAATAAATGGCTTTAAATTAATAAATAAAAAAGAAAATTTACAAATAAAATTAGTTGCAAGATTATTACCAAGCTACAATAAATTCTTGATGAATGGCCTGCTGTCGTCGAAGAAGGCTCGGCAAATAGCAAGTTCTCAAATCATTTTCACATTCCGTAACTGCACCCAGAAGCAGCACATACTCGTTGTGCGTCAGGTGCAATTTTCGACAAGCTTTTTGATATTTTTCTCGCACCTCGTCTAACTTTCTGCCTCCTCGTCCAGCTGTAACAATTTTTATTTCAATTCCAAAACTGAAGAACATTTATTATTTATAAATACTTACACTTAATGTAATGATCTTCAAAACGAGATCTCATTAATTTATACATTTCTAAATTTTTTTGATACTCGGACTTTTTTCTGGCCACATCGTCTGTCAGCTGGAAGAAAAAAATAGAAATCAGCATTTTAAATAATTTACACTGTTATATAATCATTTGCAGATAAATTTGATAATTTCATCTTCGAGATTTGATTTTATTTATTGTTGTACCTGTTGAAACTGATTGTGAAGCCAAGTTTGTTCTTCTTGATACAATTTTCGAGCTCTTCTTCTTTCAACGTGTAAACTACTTATGTGTTCTACAACAGCACTTTCCATAGTGTCAGCCTGTTGTTTGATAAGTTTTGCAGTGTGGTCTATTGAATCCATAATATCACGCCAACCCTTTAATTTGTTAAAATTAATTTAGTGATAGAACAAATATTTTAAAACTTTGCAATATGTACTTTATTGTTTTTATTTTTTACCAAAGATATCCTGATTAAAAATTTCAATTACAAGCTTTTGCTTCAAGATTTTTTTATAATTCTTTTTTGATCTAATAACATTATTAATGAATAAACTTAATTAAGTTGTCCTTAAATTTATATTATATATAATTAAATTTAATTGTAATTCTATGTAAAAATTTGCGAAACAACTGGTTTAAATTTAAAAACGTAAGCATTTTATATGAAACGTTTAGTTGACGTTTAAATAATGTGAAAGTAAAAGTTTCAATATAATAAAATTGAAATGCTTCAAGGTATTTTCAAAGCACACGATAAATATTTCGTAATAATTCATATATAATCACACAAATCGTATAATTTTGTTTTTTGAATTAAATTCTAATCAAAAAAACCATTAAATAATTTGTTGTTAAATTAATAATATTAAAAATGAATGAATTAATTACTCTTTAAAACTGATATTTATTTCGTTAATTGAGCAGTACTCGATTAATCAAATCATTAATTTCTTTTTGTAAATCATAATCAATCAGTTTTATTGCAAATGTATACAATTTTAATTATGCCTGGATATTAAACGTGTTATTAATCGGGGAAAGAAAAATAAATTAATGTAATTAGATAAATTATAAACTCAATTGACCATAAATTTTGTTTAACACTACACTTATCATAAAATTGTTTTTCATCAAACTCATTTTTCATTTTCAATGTTTTTTAAGTAAAAAAAAAAAAAAAACTTATAATGAACAATAATTTTTTCCAAAATAGAAAAAAGCAAAATTAAAAATACAAAACTTATTGTCAATTACTTTTGGATAATATTTGTTGTTAAAATAAAACAAGCAGTTTTTAGTTATTTACAAAACATAACAATAAATTTTGCCAACATAAAAAATCAAAACTTATCCTTTATAAAATGTAATAATAATTTAATCCAAATAAAAAAATAAACAAACAAAACGTATTTTCACAAATTTTTGTCAAACTAAATTGAAAAAATCAGCTGTTTTCTAAAAAAAAACAAATTTTAAACCGAACAAAGAATCTGTCAAACTAAAAAAAAAAACAAAAAACAAAAAAAAATATGGAATCGTTATTTTTACATTACAAAGCGTACCTGGGCGATGAGACTGCCAACCAGCTCGTCGTTTCGCTCGACCTTTTTGCCCTGCATGCTGAGCGAGGAGATGGTCGACGCATACTCCCGGTCGGACTTGACCTTGGTCGTGAGGCAGCGGCGCATCGTCTCAAGGAGCTTGATCTCGGCATCCTGTCGGCCGAGCAGCGCCTCGTGCGAGGTCTGACCCTGCAGACTCGTCGAGAAGCCCATCCCAACTCACAATTTCAAACAACAAACACAAAATGCACGTCCCATCTCTCAACAACAATAAAAATCCAATTTCATATTCCCATGACAAAGCTGCCAACACTTGTTCTCCGCCAACCGTTTTTTACTTGTGTTTTTTTTTATTTTTGGAGCACGCTATGCCGAGACTTTCTTTATTTAATTCCTTTCTCGATTTCTTTTTAGCTCATTTTTGTTTTGCTTCTTCGTGTATTTTAGGTTACTGTAAGACAAAAAAATAAAAATAAATGCTCCGGTGATCGCTTTGGAAATTGTTGGACTGAGTCTGTGGGCTCTGTGGCTCTGGCGAACGGCGCCATACAATTTTCGAAGGGCGGGGAGGGGAACCTGTGTCAGGTGACGACGGAAGCCGTTGCGGAAAATCAACACACAGCGCTCTCCGGGATATTTTTGTGTTTTCGCCGGAATTTTTTTTTATTGTTTTACAAAATTTTTTTGAGCTACGTTGCTGAGAAGTGTGTGGCACCAGTAAAGCGGGAAAATTTGAATCTTTAAATTTTACAAGTAAAAAACAAAAAAAAACAACAACATTTTGCACTGATAGTAAATTTAATTTTAAAATTCAAATTTCAAACTTAAAATTTAAAAATTAATTGTCAAACTTAAAATTTGAAGTTGAAGTTTAAACTTCAGATAAATAAACATCTTTGTAGGATTAATTAAATTCTTTTTATTTGTTACAAAAATTTACAAAAAATAAATTAAAACTGCAAAGTTACAATAGTTTTTTTTTTGCAATAATTAGCACATTTTTAAAAGGACAAATAAAGTTACGGCAAATTTTTAATTTACTGAATTAGATAACTTAGTGAATTTAATTTACTGAACAGGTTAATTAATTTTCAATTAAAATATATAATTGAATTTCGTAGATTAATCAACTGATTGTAACTCTATTACTAAACCAACGATTAAAATCTAGTCTTAAAAGTAACTGCGCCAAGTGGTCCCCGCTAGACTGTGCTCGCACTTTGTGTAGGGTCTTGGTCAGCCAGCTCATTAAATTGTCCAACATTTCTGACAGCACTTTTAATTCTTCGTTCTGCTTGTCAAGTAATTTGTTTACTTCCCACATTGACGTTCTTAAAATCATGTCGTCGCACAGTCGCAGTAAAACTCTCAGCAATTTTGCCACCTAAACAAAAATTAATAACTCTTTGTAATAAAGATTTTATTTGTTTATTAATAAAATTAAGAGTACAAAATTTACTGGATTTTGATGCTGTTTGTCTAAATTTCTGTCAATCAGAAACATTTGCGATAGCACGTTAGCCAGGAAGACTGAATGTGCCTGTTGTAGATCCTCAAAATTACGTGTATTTTTCATTTTATTTTCCATTATTGTACACTGACTTTCAAGTACATCTACTTGCAAATAGTACTGTAGATTGTCGATAATGAAAATCAGTGTATTTCTGAGTTGCAACAAACTAGAATCACTGAAAAAAAGAACATAATTTTGTAAATATTAAATGGGACAACAATTTGGTACAAATACTTGTGAAAGAATCTCACATTTCTTTTAAATGCATGTGGTGGCTCCACAAATTCCAAAGTTCGATCTGCGTTTTTTTAACTCGAAGCAAAAATCGAAACAAAATATTGTAGTCCTGCAAAATTTTTGGATTGAAGAGTAAATGCAGTGGCCACTCGACTTTATATTTCAGTGATATCAGGCCCCAACCTCGTTTATCTAAAAAGAAATAATATTTATTGATATTATTTTTATTACAATAAAACAATACCCTACTTTTTATAATAAAAAATTTTTTTAATTCAAAAAATATTAAACTAGAAATATATCAACCAATGGGGTCTTCTCGTTCCTTTTCCGAAAACTCTTCAGTCTCGTTTTTTTCTTCAGTTTGAGCTTCTGCAAGTGGAATGGCAACGTGGAAACTAAAACAGTCTGTAGAGATTTCATCGTTAAACGAAGTTTTTCTCAACGCCAATTGGAAAGCAAGATTGATTTCACTTGTCGTTCGATTTGTCGGAGTTTTGTTCAGAATTTCAGAACTTAATTTGATGAATTCCAGGTACAAGTCACCTCGACCCATTAAATAAAATTCTTTAAGGAGTTTCAACTGTTGCATCAGCCGGGCCTCTTCGACTGTGATCACCCAGAGATGTTCCTCAACGCAACGTTTCAATTCGTCGATGATCTGCTCCAGATTCGAAGCAACAAAAATTGGCTGGGCCTGCAAACTCAGCAATTTCTGATAGTATTCCTTTTCTTTTTCTCCCCAGATTGGTAATTCTGCTTTCTTGTCAATATTAAAATCTGTAATTTTATTTTTATAATTAGTTTCCTTTTTTTTATAAACAAAATTTCTATAATATGTTGTATAGTATTTTAGAAACCTTTCTTCTGGCGAGTATCACTGCTGAACATGATCACAGTTTGACCAATAATTAAAATTTTGGTCGCAAGTGTAGGTCTGATGTAAGAAGGCAACATTTCAACATGAATGTCGTAGTCCCACATTTTATTATCACAGTTGGAAGAAATTTGGTCACTGTAAAAGCTACAATTTTCTCTTATCGAAGATTTTCCATTAGAAACGTCTTCGGACTTTTGAATGAAAAATTCTTTGCCCGTGTCTTCCAAACGACCATGAAGAAGCCAACTGGTTAGTTGTTTATAAAAAACAATATGCAAGTGGTGCATTATTCTGTAATAAAAATAATATAAATGACATGGAAAAGTAAATTAAGTTGGAGGAAAAATGGTTTTTACTTTTCCAAGACTGCTTTTACTTCTGGTATGCCTGTATGGAGTCTGCTATATAAACATTGCAACAATTTGCAGCCATACAAATTCTGAGTTTCCACCTTAAAAAATAGTAGAACTTGTAATTTATTTTATTTTTTTAAGTATATAAATGAGGTATAGTATTTTTATTTTACATTATATAAATGTGTACCATTCGAATGATGGAGTTCAAATTAGAAAATAAAATATTGTATTTTTGCACACGATAATAAATCGTGGCTGCAGAAACGTAGGCATCATTTAAAACCATTTGCTCAAGTTCCATTACTTCGTTTCGAAATGGCGAAAGAACTTCATCCATGCCATTGCACAGGGCTCGAACGTACAAACCGTGTTTGTAATGTTCATTTTCTGAAATTTAAAAGAAAACAAAATTATATCAATTATATTATAGAAAAGGCAAAATTTAAAATAACTTTAATACCAACAAATATGTAACCCTAAAAGGATAAACTTGTCCCTTCCTTAAGCCTAGAATACATTGATTTTTTTTACCCACAGGAGCTTTTTTGTCCAGTGCAAAAATTACTACTTAATCACTCATTAAAAAATCCGAACAAAATATGTAAGGATATTTTACAATTTTCTCTTTAAGAAATGTTTATAGGACCTTAATATTTATAAAAAAAGAAATATAAAATGCAAGAGTAAAGTGGAAAAGGTGTATTTTAAAGGACAAAAATTCCGGTTTTAATTATTTCCAACCAGATCCTTAATTTTTTAATTTAGACATTTACATTATTTAAGTGTCTATACATATATAGCAAGTGGTATTCAAATTACTATCATTTCTCATAAAATAATGGCAATTGAAGTTTGTGTTCAATAAATGTATGGTAAGAAATGACAAAAGTATAAAATATTAGGATTTATTTAAGAAAAAATTGAAAATGAAATATTGAAAACTTTTATTGTATGCATAATTACATTTTTGTCTTTAAAAATCTATTCTTAGCATATACTGCAGAACTTATTTCTAATAACTTTGCAGGTCAAAAGACTTTCAGTGGAAGTTTTTTTTCTTTAAGAATAATTGTCCCCTCACAAAATTGCAAAATTAAATCGGAAAAAAGTACCAATTGGTGTAATCTAGGGTTATTATAATGCAAAAATGACTTTTTAAAATGATTTCTGATATAAAATTTTAAAATGCAATTACATTATTAGAATATTAAAATAAAAATGTAAAAAAAAAAATAATTCACATCAAATTACAAAATCAAACAACTTTATTATTATAATTTTTAAACAAATAAATTTTTTCAATCGAAATTTGACAAAAAATAAAAATTCCTCAACAGAATAATTGTCATACGATTTTAAAAATTTAAAACTTTGATAAAGATTTTAATTTTAAAATTCGTGATAGTTAGTTAAACTATAATACAATGTAAAACTACACTCGTCAAAAAAATTAGAGGAACAAAAAATGTTTAATGAAACATTGTCAATTTTCAAATTGTCATAACTTTGGTAATTTTCATGATAAAACTTCCTAAAATCATTAAAAGGGTTGGAAAGGTCTTCTTCATTATTTTTATTAAAATAAAACAATACCCTACTTTTTATAATC